>VMDO01004372.1:70775-126785 GCA_007922755.1 Pedetes capensis
ATAGCGACCCTCTGTACAACAGGGGAAACACTATTGTCAGTGCTTCTCTGCTGTTCATAGGGTTTTCAATGGCAGATTGATTTTTGGGAGGGGGTTGCCAGGTCCTTCTCCCAAGCCTACAGCTTCTGGTGTTCCCAGGCGGTCTCCCATCCAGGTACTAACCAGGCCCGACCCTGCTTAGCTTCCGAGATCTGACGGATCGGATGCCGCAGGGCTACAGCTGCAGGCAGTTCGTGGATAGATCTCAATTAATCCAGGATGATCATAGAAAACCCATTTACGTTGTCAGAAATTGGCTACGGGTCATGCATGTGACACAGTCTGGGCAATGCAATGTCAGGGGAGATTTGCTGGGAGATTTAAAAAAATCTGTTTCATTTTATAAAGTGACACTGGGCTAGGCAGCTCCTCTTTCTCTCATGGGTGTCTTCATGCTCAGATGCAATGCTTAAAACTGGTACATCACTTCTCTTTCTTTCCTCTTCCTCTTCCCCCTTCTCTTTGTCCTCTTCCTCCTTCTCCAAATAACATGTGTTAGGGAGTATTAACGTACCAAGTACCATCTCAGACACCCCTACAAAATATATTCTATGGTACCCTACCCTACTGATACAGACACGAGTTCAGTAAAGTTAAGTCATGTCTGAAGGTCACACAGCTATTGAAGGGTGGGGCCAGCTAGAATCTGAATCCACATTTATATGCAGATTATAAACTTTTAACTTCAGAGTCACATTGTCTCTTAAAGTATGAAAGGAGAAGGAGGCAGATACAATTTTCAAAACTGTACAAGAGGTAATATCAATAGGCTTATAATAACAGACAGGAGTGAAAGATAATTATAAACAGTTTTTTTTCAATTAGGTGACACTGGTGAACGGTCCCCACTGCAGCTATGAATAAGAGTAGAGATTTGGGGTTAGCAATTAGAAATATTATGTAGTTGAGTTTGGGTCCTATTAAAAGAAGCATGTCTATAATATATTCAGCAGGCAGTTGGGAATATTTTGTTGTTGTTGTTGTTGTTGTTGTTAGATGCTGGCTAGTCAGGTCCAACTCACAGCAGCCCTCATAGGGTTTTTAGTTACTGTTGCATTGGCTTGTCTATGCTGGTATGTAACAAACACTGGGATAATAAAATCAATTAATAAATAAATGGTCAGCCGGGCTCGAGGGCACACGCCTGTAATCCCAGCGACTCAGGAGGCAGAGGCAGGAGGATTGCAGGTTCGAGACCAGAGGCAGTTTGCGTAATTTAGCAGGACCCTGTCTCAAAAAGTAAAGAAATGGGCTGGAGGTGCAGCTCAATGAACACTTGAGGCTCTGGGTTCAATTAAAAGTACCGCAAAAAAATAAATAAATTGTCTCTGATTATGTATACAGGCATTCCCTACTTCAAACTTCTACTACCTTACTCATTTGGATATTTAATCAAACATTAACATAACAAGGAGAGAAAATATAAAACATCTCTATGGGAGCAGGGTTTGTCTTATGTACTTGTAGGCAATAAATTGCAATGATGAAATTCTCTTTTCTTTTTCCTTTTTTTTTTTCCACCCATGCTAGGCAAGTACTCTACCACTGAACTACACTCATAGCCTGTTCTGTATTATTATTATTATTTTTTTGAGATGGGGTCTCTCTAAGTTGTGCAGGCTGCCTCTGGCCTCAAAGTCATAATCCTCCTGCCTCAGCCTTTTGAGATGCTGGGATTACAAGCTTGTGCCATGGTTGCCAGGTGCAATGATACAATTCTTTATTTTTGAAAGATTTATTGGTTGTATGTTTTGTTTCACCCATACATTTTCAAATATGAATTTGAAATCTAACCCAAATCATAAATATTTTTATTCTTTTACTGTTATTTTCGGTTGCTCAACTAACAATTGGGTTATCCCACAAAGGTGAAAAAAAAAAAAAAGAAAGAAAGAAAGAAAGAAAGAAAGAAAGAAAGCCAGCCAGCCAGCCTGGTCCATAGGCTATCTGTGTTGCAGTCACACTGACTACAGGTAAATGGCCTCTCAGTTGAACAATGACGTGGCTCTAATGGACCTGGATCTGGAAGATATTGATAGTTTATTCAGGTAATCAGCAAATAAATAAATACCCATCCACTAGTTTGACAGTGCTTGCAGCCTTACCACTGTGGTGTCTGATCCTCTTAGATCTCAGAAGCTAAGCAGGGTTGGACCTGGTTAGTACTTGGATGGGAGGCCCCCTGGGAACACCAGATACTGTAGGCTTGGAAGAAGGACCCAGCAACCCACTCCCAAAAAACAATCTGCCATTGAAAATCCTGTGAATAGCCAAGAAACATTGACAATAGTGTTTTGTCAGTTGTACGTAGGGTTGATATGAATTGAATCCCTACTTGACAGTACCTAACAACAAGTTTGACGGTTGTCTCACTCAAATACTTAGTTTTAAAGATACCAAATACTTTTGTGGTATGACATTTATATGAAATGAGAGGTGACCTTGGGCAAGATACTGAGCAGTTTAGAGTGTCATTTTTATCATGTGTAAAATGGGGAAGATATAACCAACCTGACAGGTTTTCAAGCTTCTGGTCCAGTCTCTGGCTGATAGTAACTTCTCAATAAATATTGGTCACACTGCAAGATGTTAGCCAAGTTTACCTTAAAACTCTAAACTCAGTTTCTTCATCAGTGATATGAGTTGGTAATAATGAGACAAAATTCTTGTCAAGTATTCAACATAGCTTCAAAACAGTATAGCTCAATGACTGTCAATCATGCCCATGGGAAATGATAAAGATATTGACCATGCCATAGGTTGGTTAATCTATTTCTGTGTTCTTTGAAAGTCCAAAGAAAGTATTTTGGCTGAAAATAGCTCCACAGTTTTGAAACTCTACTCTTTTTTGCTGGAAATTTTTATCTTTTTTAAAAATTGTTGTTGTTGTTGTTAGGTGCCCTCGAGTCAGTATCCGACTCATAGAGACCCTCATAGGGTTTTCAATAGCAGACTATTTCAGGATTGCCTTGGGAGTGGATTGCCAGGCCCTTCTCCCATTTTTGTGGTGCTGGGAATTGAGACCTCAGAGACTGCAGTGCAGCGCTCTACCAACTGAGCTAAATCCCAGCCCTTTTTTAAATTGTTGTTGTTGTTGTTGTTAGGTGCCATCGAGTCGGTATCTGACTCATAGCGACCCTCATAGGGTTTTCAATGGCTGACTGTTTCGGGATTGCTTTGGGAGTGGATTGCCAGGTCCTTCTTCCATTTTTGAGGTGCTGGGAATTGAACTCGGGACCTCAGAGGCTGCAGCGCAGTGCTCTACCCACTGAGCTAAATCCCAGCCCCATATGTGGTATATAGGTTGGAAGAAAAAAGAAATGAAAGTAAAAGGGGGACTATTTGGGAAGAAGAATGGGGCTAGTGGGAGGGAGGAGGAAGATAAGAGAAGGTAAAAGGACAATGACGATTATCAAAGTATATTATATACATGTATGAACATGTCATAATGAAACTCATAATTTTGTATAATTAATTTACCCTAATTTTAAAAAGGTGGCTGGGATTTAGCTCAGTGGGTAGAGCACTGCGCTGCAGCCTCTGAGGTCCCGAGTTCAATTCCCAGCACCTCAAAAATGGAAGAAGGACCTGGCAATCCACTCCCAAAGCAATCCCGAAACAGTCAGCCATTGAAAACCCTATGAGGGTCGCTATGAGTCGGATACCGACTCGAGGGCACCTAACAACAACAACAACAACATATGCCACATATAAGAGAAAACATACCATATTTGTCTTTGTTAGTCTGGCTTATTTGGCTTAACATGATGATTTCCAGTTCCATTCATTTTCCTTCAAATGACATAATTTTGTTCTTTATGGCTGGAAAAAACTCCATTTTATGTATATACCACTCTTTCTTTATGCATTTAACTGTTGATGGACATGTAGGCTGATTCCATAACTTGTTTTTGTTAGGTGCCATCGAGTCATCTTCTTATTCATAGTGACCCTATGTGCAACAGGAGAATCACTATTGTCAGTGCTTCTTTGCTATTCATAGGGTTTTTAATGGCAGATTGATTTTTGGGAGTGGGTAGCTGGGTCCTTCTCCTAAGCCTACAGTATCTGGTGTTCCCCGGTGGTCTCCCAACAAGTACTAACCAGGGATGAACCTGCTTAGCTTCCGAGATCTGACGGGATTGGACACCATAGCTGCAGGCTCCATAGCTTGACTATTGTGAATAGTGCCACAACAAACATGGATGTTCAGGTATCTCTATTGCATGCTGATGTAGATTCCTTTGGGTGTATACCCTGGAGTGGTGTTGCTGAATCCCTGCTATTACAGGGAGATTCCTTTGGACTTGAAAGATGCTTCGTCATTGAGAATTTCTTCATTAAATGGTATACTGGCACTGAAGGTAAGCACTCTTTAATTTTGCTAACTATTATTAGAAAAAACTCTTAAAGGGATGGGTTAGAAGTATCTAAGTCTTTTCTGTAACTGCCATTTGCTGGTTTGGTTAAGACAGAGAGGAAATGCCGTGCCTTCCCACCATCCCCTTCACCCTTTCCTCTGCCTACAGATCTAAGAAATTCATTTGCAAGAACTCCAGTTATTTTTGAACAGACTGCTTCAAATTTGATTTTTTCTCATATGATTTTAAGAATTTGTTTCAGTGGGCCCATCAGGACTGGCTTCTGCCTCAGGCTAGACAAGCCCATCCAGAGTTCTCACCTGTTAAGCTCTGGACTATAAATTTACACCAAAGTGGAATTTGGCAACAATGATAAAGATCTTGACCTCCTAGGGGAGCCCTGAGAGTTCCTCCTTCCTCACTTCCTGTGAAGCTCTGGAGAAAGTTCTGTCTCCCCCCTCCTTTCCCCTGTTCTCTCTTTCCTCATCTCTAAACAGTTATGCCAGTTTTGAAAGAGTCCAAATGAAAGGACCATTTTCATTCATCTCAGGGAAACAGATGATCTTGCCCTCAGGTTGGGGAGATGTGCAAGTCTAGGAGTTTAGCAGAGGATTTCTCAAAGTAAAATCCCAAGATGCAGAAGGGATCCCTCCAACTCTAAGCTCAGCTGCCTAAGGGTTCTCATAACAGACTCCCTTCTTCCTTGCACATCACACTATGATCCAAATCTCCCTCTCACCTCCACCTCTTCTCACTGCTTTGTCTGTCTCCTTCTTCCTAAGCCAGCCTGACAGACTCACCATCTCATTTAAAATGGCAGCCCTATACCTGTCCCTAACATTCTTGATCCTCTTTCCTATTCTACATTTGTTTGTTTCTGTAACACTTTGTCACCTTATAACATCTTGTGTAACTATTTGCCTATCATGTTTTTTATTTATTGCCTGTCTCCCCTCCACACACCTCAGGAGACTATACACTTCTTAAGGCCAAGAACCTGTGTGCATTGACTGAAAGATTGTGAAGAAAGAGATGACTTGATCATTTCTTTATTTAACATCCATTTCTATGATACTATTTACATGCCAGGCATTATTTCATACATTTGCCAACAATAATTTATTTAACTCTAGTAGTTAACCCATAAGGAAGTTTCTCTTATTAAATCCACCATGCATGTAAGAAAACTAAGGCATGAAGATATAAATGGCTCACCAGGACACAGAGCTGGCCACTGGCACAGACAGGAAGCAGACACAAGCAGTTTGCCTTTAGATTCTTACTCCTCGCTATTATACTATGAGGCCACCTTATTATACTGTGCTGAATACATGAATACTTTCAGATGGGCCTCCAATTTGACATTTTTTTAAATTTAAATTTTTAACATATATGTAACAACTGTACATATTTCTGGGAACCATGTGATATTTTGATACATATTGTGTAGTTTTTAAATCAGGTTAAGCATATCTATTTCCTCAAACATTTATCATTTCTTTGTGGAGAAAACATTAAAATTTCTTTCTCTTAGTTTTTGGAAGTATACAACAAATTTCCTACTGTGAATAGCATAAGAAACTTTTAATGCCCTGCTCACCACATTTCTCCGTTCAGAAAACATCATCTTCTCTACTTTGGTACTTACGATACAGTATTATATTGCTCCAACACCTGTAGGTTGTACATGCCTTGAGAGGAAGAACATTGCATAGGAACTAATGACCAGAGGGTGCCCATCAACATTTGTGAGGCTAAATGCAGTTGAAACACAAAAGAGTCACACATTATTTGTAGTGTGAACTTTAGAGACTATAGAATCCAGAATACTCCAAAAATTGGGGTCAGTTATTTGGAAAGGTAGAATTTTGCTGATACTCGAGAAAAGACATTTCCTTGGTGGTGTGACAATTTTTTAGAGAGATTGTAACATCCTTAACCTAAGTTTGTTAAAACTTGTTATTGTTGTTAGGTGCCATCCAGTCAGTATCCAACTCATAGTGACCCTACAGCAGGCAAAACACTATTGTCAGTGGTTCTCTGCTATTCATAGGGTTTTCAATAGCTGATTCTTTTTTGGGGAGTCGGTTGCTGGTCCTTCTTCCAAGCCTATAGCACCTAGTATTCCCAAGCAGTCTAATCAGGCTAGACCCTGGTTAGCTTCCGAGATCTGACAGGATCGGATGCCACAGTGGTACTGCTGCAGGCTGTTAAAACTTAGATAAGCTTAAATAATAGTATTATTACTGATTTAAAATATAAAATGAATGTCTCCAAAAGTAAGCATATTTACTTTTCTTCTTATAGTTAAGTCAGTAATGATCTTAGGTATCTATTTCATATTACAAGGAAACATAATCAGCAGTGCCTAAAGATTAGGTACACCATATTCATTCACTCTTTCCCATTCTCTTCTACGTAGTAGGAAGCACTATGTTGGGCACCATGAGGGTTAAGAGGGCTGTGACACTCTGTCTCCTACTATCTATTACAGATTGGCCCTCTAATGAGGAAGGTCGGAATAACAGGCATTAAAATGAATAGAGAAATTCAAGTAATAAGACCAGCAACAACAACACAACATTAGCAATCACTAGAATAATAGCTAACAGTTTAAAATTCTGATTTATTGGGCATTGTGCTAAAGGCTTTATATGTATTTTTCATTTAATTTTCATAAAGATCATATTTGTATTCCCATTTTATGGATGGAAAGACAAATTTTATACAACTTATGCAACTTACCAGTGCCAGAGCTGGAAATTGACCCTAGGTCCATCGGACATAAGAGTTTATGTTACAAGATTAAGTCCAATAATGGAAAGACCAGGCCCAGGAGAGAAAGGATTGCTAGGTCTTGCAATATGTATCAAACTTAGGCAAAGACAATAGTTATTAAGAGGATTAATATAAATAGTCTGAAATTATTCTTCTTATTTTTATTAATGTTTTCATAGTGATGGTAATGTTGAAATGGTGAACAAGGGCTTAATACATTCTTACCTCTGTAAAAGAAAGGCATTTGGTGTCATAGTTGAGATTATCTTTTTAGATCCTTTTTATTCTTTTTCCTTTAGCTTTTTTCTTTCCTTCCCTTTTACTGCCTGATATTGATGCATCATACTTCCATATCAGATCAAAAGCATATGGGATTTTGAACTTATTGACACTGTTCTGTTAAAAATTACATTTAGAAGCATGTTAAAAGGTCATCTCTCTGGTTACTTATTTCTTGACACTTTCCTAGCACGGACTGTAGCCGTGGTTCATTAGTCAAGGATATTAACAGTCAGGGTTCGGCTTTCTGAGGTCACGTGGTACAATCTAGGCCCACACATATTTCTAAGGCTTGTTAGAGTCTTTATTCTTTAAGAATTTCCCATTAATCTCTGCCCAAGAAGTGCAATAATAGGTTAGTTAGTCATCAGATACAAATCAGAATCATTTCTACAAGTACCTTTAATAGCATTCATTATTCTGTGCTTATGTTTTAAGGGAAATGAAGGTAGGGAGGGAAATGCCCCCTTTCTAATACAGAACTGTTTCCTTCTTCAAGAGTGGCTTCATTTTGGAATCACTGAAATTAAAACACAGAGAATGTGCCAAATCAAACGCAGACAATGTGCTTTTCCTGTGGAAATGAGGGCTCCTACAATCCTGACTATTTTTTTTTCCCTGCATAGAGGCATCATCTTTGATCATTATCAGATTTTACAACTCATTGTTCCCTTCCAGTCCACAGGGTAAGAGGATCATGTAAATGGACAGGCAAACATGTGGATTATAGAAGGCACCCAGTATTAATAATAGCAATAAAAAATGTTTACCTAACTTGAATAGATTGTGTGTGTAGATAGGATCTGTGTGTGTGTGTGTGTGTGTGTGTGTGTGTGTGTGTGTAGTGTATTCTCCCTCTCACTCAGAAAGAAAATATCAGAAGATCAGGAAATGCATTATGTGATTTTTGTATGGAATATTAGTCCATTTCTTGGCAGAGACCCAAATCTATTGTGGCGAGAAAGTAATAGATGAACTAACTAGGGACTCAGCCTTACTGGCTAGTGTCCAAGAAACATTAAAAAACTGAGCACTGAACATAACAAGTAGGATGGTGCATGCAAATTTAGATGTCTTATTGAAAACAGCACATTTATTAATATATTAGACTTGTAGACATGAGGGTGTTTTAATACCTACTCAGAAATTACTCATGGGTTGGCTTCACAGAAATATCACTTGCATAAGTGTGAGCTTACAGAAATCGTGCCAGGCATGAGTGATTATGGCTAGACTATTCTAAAGAAAACTGGGATGCCTATACTTAAAAATACTGAATTGTACACTTAGAAATTTGTTCAGAGGGTAGATCTCATGTCAAGTGTTCTTACCAAAATAAGATTTTAAAAATTTAAAAAGAAAACAGAAATAGGCAAAAACAGGTTATTGCTATTGTCAAATTTTAAATAAATGATATACCAACTTATTGAATACCTACTATGTGCCAAGGCTCTAGTCTAAGATAATGGAGATACTTAGATAAAGGAAAGTGATTAAAAACATTATTATACAGGAACTAGATTTTTGTAACATTTATTGCAATAGAATTTATATTCAGTAGATTTTGCCCTTTTCAGATGTACAGTTTTATGGGTTTGGGTAAATTCACACAGACATAACCACCACCACAATCAATATACAGGACATTCCCATCGCCTTCCTCAAGGTCCCCTGCTGATACTTTGTTGTCAATGCCTTCCTCAGACTTCCAGCCTCTCCCAAGCACTGATCTGATTTTTGTCCCAGTAGTTTTGCTTTTTGAAAATGCCATGCACCAGCACCGCAAAATTTTTAAAAGGCAAATAAATGGAATCATACAAAATATAATCTTATGAATCTGTGTTCTGTCATTTAACATAACACTTGTTGGATTCATCCTTGTTTCATGTATCAGAGGTTGACACTTGTATTTCTGAGTAGATTTCATTTGCCTATGCATTGACCAAACTACAGCCTTGAATTCTTTCCAGTTCTAGTGAGGATAGATTACACACCAGTATGAATACTCAGTTATTTGTATTGGCCATTGTATGAGAATATGCTTTCATTTTCCTTGGGCAAACATGTTTCAATTTTCTTGGGCAAAATATGTTTAAATTTGTAAAACCCTGACATTGAATTTTCAATATGATGGTACAATTTTGCTTTTCCACTGAGGTGTGTGAGATTTTTAGTTGATCCACATACAATTTGGCATTTGGCATCATGAATCATTTTAATAGAAACCATGATAAATGCGTAATGGAATCTTCTTGTGGCTTTTACTTGCATTGGACTAACTACAAATAATGGTGAAGATTTTTGTTTGTGTTTATTTGGCATCTATGTCTCTTCTTTGGTAAAGTGTCACTTCAAATCTTTTGTTGGTTTATTAAAATTATGTTTTCATCTTCTTATCAAACTGTTTTTCAGAACATTTAGCAGATGTCCTCATCTGTTAAATGGAGGTAATGCCTACCTCATTGATTTTAGAATGTAAAGAAAATATTACATGCAAAACTGTAGCATAGTGCCTAATTGTAGGTGCTAGGTGAATAATATTACTCCTTCACTTCCTATCATGAGGTAGCTAGATGATACATCAGGTTAAAAATCGACATCTTTCACTTTCTTCCAGATAATGTTTCATCCCATCCATTCATTACCTGATCCTCTACTAAACTTTGATAAAATACTAAATAATAACGAAAATATTACATGGTAATAGATAATCCAATAATCCCCCAAGGGATATCTTCATTGTTCAAAGACAAAAATGCCACCCAAAATCTAGAGTGGGCTGTTTGAGTGGGATGATAGCTGGGTACAGTTGGTTTGTCATGAGATGGCTTGAATGGTTGATTCTTAATTGCTTAGCTTGCAACCCTAGAGAACTGATATCTTTGAGGATCATATTCTGAGGAGGCAGAGCTGAGGGTTTTGCTAGGATTCTTAAGGATGGCCTTGGGGGACTGAGGCAAAGGAACCTCATTTTCCATGACAGTTGTAAGGATAGAATGAAAGGGAAGGCCTATGGACAATAAACAGATAAGGGAGGAAAACATATTCTATTCCACTAATGATTCAGAAATGCAAATTATCACAGTAAGGCAATACCATTTTCCAATCCTTAGAGAGACAAAACCTGAAGTTTGATAACACCAAGAAAACTAGACAATGTAAGAAAATAAAAATTTCTATATTTTATCAATGTTGTTAGTTGTTGTTAGGTGCCGTCGAGTCGGTATCCGACTCATAGCTACCCTTTGTACAACATGGGAAACACTATTGTCAGTGCTTCTCTACTGTTCATAGGGTTTTCAATGGCAGATTGATTTTTAGGAGGGGGTTGCCAGGTCCTTCTCCCAAGCCTACAGTATCTGGTGTTCCCTGGCGGTCTCCCATCCAAGTACTAACCAGGCCCGACCCGAGATCTGACGGGATCGGATGCCACAGGGCTACGGCTGCAGGCGTATTTTATCAATGGAGATGTTAAATTGTTAAAAGCATTTGGACACAAATTTGGCAAAGATGAACAGCATTGAAGATGTCTATTTCCAACTATACAGTAATGTCACTTCTATATATTTAGCTTGGAGAAATTTTCTCATATCTAACTATATGGTAATGTCACTTCTATGTATTTAGCTTGCAGAAATTTTCTCATATTGTAAACAGACATATTCAAAAGCATTTATGGTAGCATTATGAGCCCAGGGAAAGCATTTTCTATTTTTACTCCTAGTTAATATTTTTACATACAGTTTCTAATTAGACCTTTAGCCTCTACTTTTTCTAGAATTTTCTCTCTCTAGAAAATCTACCATGACCTGGTTATGAACTGGCCTTCTTACCTATTTTATTTTGAGAGCATTAGAATCATCCAAAAAGTTTCTACTACCCAAGTAAATTTTACATCATGCACTAGTTTAAAAGAGAGCCTGCAAGAAGTATTTAAGGAGCAAATTGGGAAATTTAGATAATTTCTTGCTGAAGTGCTTAATATCTGGTAATATGAATACTTGAAATATCTTTGAAATGCCAGTTTGGAAAGGAAAAAATTACATTTTGTAGAATATAACCTTGATTCACTAGAGCCCTCAAATACAGAGTTCACACCCTCTAGTTCCCTTTCAGATAGAGGGAAATAATCATACCATAAGTTCATATTAAGTAGTGGTTAAAAAAAATCAATATAGCTTCAGAAACATCTTCTATAACTTCCACGTTTCCATATGGAGCATTAGATAATGACTATTGGCATTTAATTATTTAATAGGTTGAGGTCTTGAAAGCACCTCAATAATTAAAAATATTTGGTTGGGCTGAATATGCTAATTAAGTAGAATAAAAATTTTTGAAAAACATGGTTTGAAACAATAAATTCTGAATGTGGGGAAGCCAAATATAAATTATCAAGATTTTTATTCTGTTTTCTACATCTCCATTTAGCATAACTTCAAAAATACAAATAGTGTGCATTCTGTATGGCTGGCATTGAGGCAAAGTTGTCAAATCAACATACTCATATATTGTTAGAACCAAAATACAGTATTAAATATTATTGCCAACATATGGAAAATGTTCATGCTGTTTCACCCAATAATTCTATTTGTATGTCAAAAAGTGGACAACTCATATTCTTCTAAGATGTTTCCTGCAGTGCTACATTATATAACAAACATTCCAGAGAATATAATGCACAATATGGAATATATTGAATTATTGAGCACATCTAATTACATGAATATTATGCAGCTTTTCAATATCAAAACTGAAATCAAGCTAAGACCAAAAATGAAGGTCATGATACATGTAAAAATACTGTTTTATTTTATGTTTGAAATTATGCTAAATTTATGAACTCATGTGGACAGGAATTTGAGAGAAGATGATAATAGAGGTTCACTTTTGTGGGTGCTTTAGAATCGTGGATAAAGTTAGTTTTTCTTTTATTTTCAACATTTTATTAAAATGTAATTAAATGTTAATTACTTTTACTTTGTTCTTTTGTTTTAAAATAAAGAAATTTAAATACAACATCCCATTCCTTGAGCACACTGATTTTAGAGCATACTGATTTATTTAGAGCCATATCTCTTTGCTACACACAGCAGCTAACATACTGTGAATTTCCTGCAGATATTTAGAGCAAAATGAATCTATACTCTTTCAAAGTAGCATACACACACACACACACACACACACACACACACACACACACACACACATATTCATTTTTGAAAACAAGGAATCTTTTTTCTTTTCTTCCTTTAAAATCCAGTAGGTGGGATCACCAACATAAGACGTATCTGCCCTGACTTATTCTCTATGCTGTCAGCTAAGCTTTCCCTTAGTTTGTTTAATCTGAACAACTTTAAAAACTAAATAAATAAAAATCAGAAAAAGCAGACTTCTAGCAGGAAGAGTCTTCTTAAGCTCTCATGGCTCTAATTGTTACATGCAAATTGTTCAATAAATAACGTTGGCCATAAAAAGAAAAGATATTAATTAAGAAAAGGATTTAGGCTGACTCAGTCTCATACATGCAATAAAAGGTTAAGTAAATGCCAAGGCCGCTGTGCCTCTTCAAACAATGAATATTAGTTTTAGAATCATTAATGTCTGCTTAGAAAACAGAGTCATATTGGGGACTTGTATGCCAAAATAACCAAGGCCAGAGCTGTGGATTTTTTTTTCCACGCTAAAGTGGAATCATTCTCTAATCAAGGGCTAACTATATGCAGTTAGGAGTGTCAGGTAAGGCAACAGAGACTGGCACATGTACTTCATAGTTAAATTGAGATCGTGTATTTCCCTGAGTGTAGTAACTTGCAGTTAACACATGTCAGTAAAGAAAAGTAGAGCTAACTGAGGGCAGGAAGCCATGGCCACCCCTGATGTGGTGAGAGCAGGATCCCCAAGAGCTGGCCAGGGTCTGATGGGAAAGAAGATAGGGCAGGTGTGGCATGTGCTCCTACCCAGGTAGGCCTCCTCAATAAGCAGGAAGAACTATCTCTCAGGCAAGATCCTTTGTGGACCCCGTTCAATATGCCCAATAAGTCAAGCCTGGAAAATTTTCTGTATGAATCTGGAAACTTTGCAAGCCAAACTTTATTTTGTAGTGCATATTTTCACAGGGTTATTCTTCACTCACTTTTCTGCCTTCTCATTGATGAGCTGCTTTACTGAAATGAAGGCGAGCAGTCAGGAGACCGTTTGGCACTACTTACATTTTTGTGAAGTTTATAAATCTAACTTCTATAGCTTCTATTTTTATTGAGTTTTCTAAATATCTTGTGATATTCCAATGCCTCCACTAAACCCAAATAAGCCTTTTAACAGGAATACTTCCACAATGTAGGCACAAAGTGTTCATTGTTACAAACCTGGAGAAGGGAAATATATATCAAATTTTAAAAATTTGATGAGCTATTTTAGTGATACATTATTTTATAATTATTGTCAATGTTAATTTTTATGGAAAATATATTTCATGTGCAATTTTTAAAAATTCTTGTAAACTAGGCACCATGGCACATTTCTGTAATCCCAAAGCGTCAGGAAAAAGATAGGCAAGAGAATCACAAATTCAAGGCCAAAGGTGGCCTGTGCAACTTACCAAGGCCCTGTCTCAAAGTAAAAAACTGGAAAAGGGGCTGAGAGTGCATCTTCATGGTAAGGTACTTGCCAAGCATATGTGGGGTCCTGGGTTCAACTGCTCAGTACTAAAAAAAAAAATAAAAAATAAATCCTCTTAAATCTCTGCTATGTATAATATTGGGGCTGGAATTTACCTCAGTTGGTGGAGCACCACTCTACAGTCTCTGAAGTCCTGAGTTCAATTCCCAGCACCACAAAAATGGGAGGACATGGCAATTCACTGCCGAGGCAATCCCGAAACAATCAGCTATTGAAAACCTTATGAGGGTGGCTATGAACTGAACACAGCTCAATGGCACCTAACAACAAGAAGTCTGTGATGTTGAAAATACAATATCTGTGTGTGTGCGTGTGTGTATAATATATATTTTATAGTGTATATAATATATATTATATATTACATAGTGTATATAATATATATCATATAGTATATAGTATATATAATATATAGTATATATAATATATAGTGCATATAATATAGTGTATATGATATATATAGTGTATATATAGTGTATATAATACATATTGTGTATATATAGTGTATATAATACATATAATGTACATATAGTATACATGTAGTGTATATATTATATATAGTATATATAATACATATAGTGTACATATAGTATACATATAGTATACATGTAGTGTATATTATATATATGTGTGTGTGTGTGTATATATATATATATATATATATGTAAAAAATCTGTGATGTTGAAAAACATTGGGATTGAACAAATGCCTTTTGCCTCAACTCCTATTTATGTGTATTCAGTTAAAAGACAATTCAAAGCCAGGTGCAGTAGCTCACACCTATAATCCCAGTTCTATGGCTAAGTGTGCTTGCAAAAGTATGCATGAAGCCCTGGGTTCAACCCCCCAGCACCACACACACACACAAAAAGACAATTCAATACATTATACCTAATGCATTTGAGCTCAGTTGGTAGAGTGCCGCTCTGCAGTCTCTGAGGTCCCGAGTTCAATTCCTAGCACCACAAAAATGGGAGAAGGACGTGGCAACCCACTCCTGAGGCAATCCAAAACGATCAGCCATTGAAAACCCTATAAGGGTTGCTATGAGTCAGACACGACTGGAGGGCATCTAACAACAACAACAACAACAACAATGCATTTGATTTACGATATTTGCTTTTGAAGTCAGATTTTTATTTAGCTAGATATGGAAAATGCTCTTGTTATTAGGTGCCATTGAGTTGGGCTAACTCATAGCGACCCTATGTACAACAGAATGAAACAGTCACTGACACTGTGACATGCCCAGCACTATGTCAGTGTGTCTCTAATATTCATAGAGTTTTCAATGGCTGATTGTTTTGAGATTGTTTCAGGAGTGGACTGACAGTTCCTTCTCCCATTTTTTGCATTGCTGGGGCTTGAACCCAGGGCCTCAGAGAGTACAGAGCAGCACTCTACCAACTAAATTAAGTCCCATCCCAAATATGGAAAATAAAGACCTATAATTCCAACTTGAACCCATCACAGTGAATCCTGAGATGTATATGATATTTTTGAGTTTGGAAGATTCCTAAAATGGACAAGAAATATGAACGGACAGTGACATGAGGGGAGATGAAAGGGTCGCAAGTTAGGAGCTGTCCTCATCAACCTGACAAGGCAAAGGCAGTAAGAAATCTCACCAGGTCCTACCCCAGTTTCTCCACTTTCAAAATTAAGTGTCACAACCTGCCTCCTTCTGCCCCTCAAGCACTTTTTCACTCCACGGGAATATTTCATGAGACTTAAAAAATGTGAAAATAGAACAAATCAATTGTAAAAGCGTCAGTTGGTAGAGATAAAATCATTAAATGTGAGATGACTAAATGTTTTTTAACTTATGATGAAAATTCAAAGCATTGTTAGCTTTTATTCTCTAAATGGCTAATCATTAATTTGATAGACTATTTTTCTTCTTTTAAGGCCCTTATTAAATGCTTAACTCAATTACCTTAATTTAAACTACTATATATAAATATGGTGTATACATATGTACTATGTAGATGAGGTACACATATACATGTGTATTATGTGTATGAAAACGTGGGTATTACAGGTACATCATGCATATATACTTTAGATATTTTCATTTATATATATGTATATATTTCAGTGTGTATATACATGTGTGCATAAATATATGCATATGCACATGCTACCTGTACATGCGGAGGCAGAGTCAATTCCCATGCTGTACACACATGCATATGTATACACATTCAAGACCATACAGAACCAAAGAAAGAATTTTTCCTCTGAAGACAATTTCTGAAGGAGCTGGTAGGCCATAGAACTACATCATAGACAGTACAGTCCTACAGTGAAGTCTTTTTCTTAAAGTATTTTGCGTTGAATTTCAAAACAAATTATTGCTATGATAAATTCCCTTATAAAAAACCAAAGCGCATCAGTGAGGTAGTCATGATTGTAGAGACGACCATGGGTACTGAGAAGTTTATGATCTGACTGAAGGTCCTGAGCCCTTGATTTTGTAGAGACAGTGACTGGAGGTCCTGAGCCCTTGATTTTGTAGAGACAAGTGGGTAAAGAGTGAAATTGCATGTTGGTCTGCCTTTCTCCTGCAGGGAGGTGAGAGGCTTCTTGTGAAAATGGTTAAATAAAAAGCAAGGTACTATATCTAGATGGGCTAAGGGAATGGTACAGAATGGGGAAGAGTAAGGGAATTGCAGAGGGGAAAAGATTAAAATGAGGACAGTATATGTATATAAAGTGTAACAAACAATAGGAAGCACAAAAGGTGACAGGTGCAGTGGCAAAAACAAACAAAATGAGGCCCCAATTAAGGAGACAAATGGGATAAAGTGTAAAAATATAGAAAAGGTTGGAACACAACCAAAGAAAGACACTGTGAACTAGGGGGAGATGGGAAATAAAGAAAGCAGGGGAAGGACTGGCTTGGGGTAAAGATAAATGCAAGTGGGAGTATCAGAGAGCCTGATGGCATCGGAGAAGTCATTGCAAAAACCCAGGATGTTATGGGAAGGGAAAAAGAAGGAGGAACTAAAAGAAGAAGAAGAAATTCTATTTTCAATACACAGAAAAATTGTTGTGTTAAAAGTCCCGTTTACTAAGGAAGCACAAGTGCCTGGAATTTGGTAGAGGTGAAGGGAACACAAAAGTCACATCATGTGTCTTTCCTTTTGGGTCTCCATCATGAAAGCACCACTCTAATCCAAAGGAACTGACAGCTGAGAAAAATGAGGGAGTTGTACAAATGTTTGGTAGGGATATTCAATATTATAGGGGTGTGGATGCCAGAGAGGGTCATCTTGGAAAGAGATATTGGTAAAATTTTGATTAAAAAAGCCTTTAGCTAGTGCTCAGAGGAGAAGTGACTTTCTACGATAGTGGTGAGATGGATGGACATTCTTCACTTTGTCCATCTAACTGTCTTGGTGGATTTGACATTTGTAAAGGCAGTCTTCCACTCTGACCACCATCACATCTAATGCGTTATGTGGCTCTTCTCTGACCTGGTCCTGCATCAGAAAGTGTCACTCCACCAATATTCCCTACCTTTCTATGTCTCTGTGCTTAGGGCAGTAATACTACCTTCTACATCTGGTTTATCCACATTGTTTTGCCCCAAAATACTTTTATCCATAAACAATCCATCCTCCCTTGAGGCATAAGTCAAACACCACCCCTAATTTAATGAAATCAATTAAAGTATTGCAGTTGAAGTTTATTGGACATTAAATAAACCCTGAAGTCCACCAATACTGCTAGTTTCCAGTCCTCTGGAGAACACAGAGTGGCCCACTCATCCCTCATCCCATCTTTCTTCTATTTGAAAAGATTAGAAGACTAAAACAACGTCCCCAGTTTTCATTGCAGCTAGAGTTCATTAGGAATTATGTTCTGTCAAATGCATATCTGTAAATCTTAAGGAGAGAGTAAGGCAGGGGGTCATCTCCTTGCCTTTTTGGCTGTTTCTACGGGGAGTCACAGCCTAGAAGGCACATGGCTCCCCCTATGGTTGCATTCTTTGTCAATTTTGCAGTTTCCTACATGTGCTGACAGCCACTCAGGGTGGTGATAGTAGAAGCAGCAGCTCCTAATTCCACTCCCTCTTGTTCCAGTGACAGCCTACAGGGGACATCTACTCTGAAGAGTCCAGGTCCTTCTAGGAGATGATCCCAACAGGTCAACCTTGACCCTTAGCTCCTGTTCTTCCACCAAGTCCAAGAATCTCATTCCCATTGGTAAATTCTTTCTACTTAAAATATTCTGAATATTTTCTATATCTGTGGTAATACTTGGCTAATATGAATTCTGGTATACCAATTTTCTTGGATTTTTATGCCATAAGCCCCTCTTTATTGTTGTTAGGTGCTGCTGAGTTGGGTCCAGTACTCCATGATATATAGCACAACACCAAATATGAGTAGGATAACCACAACAATGGATTAAATGACTTCATTCAATTCTCAATATAGGGGCCAATGGGAATTACATGATTGTTTATTCTTATTCTTTTCCAGCACCATTTTTTTCTTTACTCCTCAACCAACAATTCAAAAGGGGAAAGGAAAAATTCTGATACATCTTACTATTTTCACTTTGCCAATATGTTCCTTATTAACATAGTTTAATATCAAGATTGGGGTGGAAGGGAGGGAGGTGAAGCTTGGCGTGGTATCTATTTAGGGACTTCATTTTTCTTTGAGTTCCCTTGAACACAGCTGCCTGAGAAGGAGATTTCACATATGTTTGCTAGTAGTTGTTGTTAGGTGCCATCCAGTAGAATCCAATTCATGGTGACCCCCTGTATAGCACAACGAAACACTCTCTGATTCTGTGACAGGCACACAATTTTATTGATGTTTAAGCCCATTGTTGCAGACACAGTGTCAATCCATCTGGTGGGGAGTTTTCCTTTTTTTGTGGAACTGCCACTCTCCAAAACATGATGTTTTTCTCCAGGGTTGGCCCCTCCTGACTGACTACATGTGCAAAATACAGAAGATACAGTATAACCATCCTTGCTTCCAAGGAGCACTCTGGTTGCACTTCTTCTAGGACAGATCTACTGGTTCTTTTTGGTAGTCTATGGTATATTCAATAGACGTCTCCAGCACCATAATTGAAAAGCATCAATTCTTCTCCTGTCTCCCTTGTTCAAAGTCCAGCTTCCACAACCATATAATGCTACTGAAAATACCATGGCATGAATCAAGCACACCTTTCTCTTTGGTGTGACATCTTTACTTTTCCATACTCTTAAGAGATTTTTTGCCACAGCTTTTTCCAAATCAATGTGTCTTTTGATTTCTTGATTGCTGCTTCTACAGGTATTGAGTGTAGAACCAAGTAAAGCAGAATCATGGACAACCTCAATCTTTTCTCCATTTATTGTGAAGTTGCATACTGACCCAGTTGTAAGGATTTTTGTTTTGTTGATATTTAGTTGCAATCCATACTGAAGGCTATGTTCTTTGATCTTCAACAATATTTTAAATCATCCTCACTTTCACCAAGCAGAGTTGTGTCATCTGTATAACTCAGGTTGTTGATGGGTCCTCCTCCAATCCTGATGCGGCATTCTTCCTCATAAAGTCCAGCTTCGTGGTTTATTTTTTCAGCATAAAAATTGAATAGATACGGTAAAAGTATAAGCCCTGACACACACCTTTCTCAACTTTAAACCAGGCAGTGTTTCCTTGCTCTACTTAAACAACGGCCTCCTGGTTCACGTACAGATTCCTCATGAGTACAGTTAGGTGCTCTAGTATTCCCATTTTTCGAAGTATTATCTGTAATTTGTTATAATCCACACAGTCAAATACCTTTGCATATTCAATAAAACATAGATAGACATCTTTCGAATATTCTCTGCTTTCAGCTAATATCCACCTGACACCAGCAATGATGTCCCTGGTCTCCACCATCTTCTGAATCTGGATTGACTTTCTGGCAGTTCCCTATTCATATACTGTTGCAGTTGCTTTTGAATGATCTTTAGTAAAATTTTGCTTGTGTGTGATATTAATGATATTATTCCATAGTTTCCACATTCAGTTTGATGCTGATACAGAATAGATAAAGATACACAAGAATTTGGACTTGAATTTTGACAATAGTGTCAATATAATGAAGAATTAAAATGCAGCTAAATGATTTTATTCTTATTGGTTATTTCTATAAGTCTCATTGTAATTTCTATAATCAATGTATTTCTATAGTTAAAACACAAGCCAGAACTAATATGCATAAGTGTGAGTTTTATAAGCTACTTCTTCCTGCCACCTTGAGAATTTTAAGATGTTTTAGCTATGCTATGATGTGGTTATTATCCTCTTTAAGCTTCACATCACAAATACTTAATTTTTTATGCAATTTATAAATTATTCTGGTCTCAAACATCACCAGTTAGAAAAAAACAGCAGAATATTTTGGGTGTTATTAATTTTCTTTCTATTGTATCACAAAATTAGTCCATCCCAAGTACTTGCTGATGAAATAAAAGGACAAAGTAGTGAAATAATGAAAGTTAAGAAAAATCCATGTATTGATTAATTGTTGAAGACTGTTGTTAGGTGCCATCAAGTTGGGTTCAACAAATAACAACACTATGTACAACAGAATGAAACAATCCCCAACAGTAGGCAAGGCATATGATCTTATTTATGTTTAAGCCCATTGTTTCAGCCTCTGTGTCAATCCATCTAATTGAACATTTTCCTTTTTTTCATTGACCTGGCACTCTCCCAAACATGATGTCCTTCCCTAGGGATTGATCCCTCCTGACATGTCCAAAATATGTCAGATGCAGTCTAGCCATCTTTCCAAGGAGCACTCTGGTTTCACTTCTTCTAGGATGGATTTGTTGGTTCTTTTGGCGATCTATGGTATATTCAATATTTATCTCCAGCACCATAATTCAAAAGCACCAATTCTTGTCCTGTCTCCTTAATTCACTGTCCAGCTTTTGCAAGCATATGATGCAACTGAAAAAACCATGTCATGAGTCAAACACATCTTCGTCTTCAATGTGACATCTTTATTTTTCAACACTTTGAAGACTTTTTTTTTTGCCATAGCTTTCCCCAATGCAATGCGTTGATGTGCTGACTTCTGCTTCCATGAATGTTGATTGCAGAACCAAGTCAAAAAAAATCTTGAACAACCTCAATCTTTTCTCCATTTATAAGGAGGTTGTTTACTGACCCAGTTATAATTATTTTTCTTTGCTTAATGTAGAGCTGCAATCCACACTGAAGGCTCTGGTCTTTGATTTTCATCAATAAATGCTTCAACTCATCTTCAGTTTCGGCAAGTAAAGTTGTGACATCTGCATAATGCAGGTTGTTAATGAGTCTTCCTCCAATCCTAATGCTATGTTCTTCTTCATAAAGTCTGTTTTCTTGGATTATTTGTTTAGCATAGAGCTTGAAGAGGTAAGGCGAAAGGATACAACCCTGATGCATACCTTTCTTGCCTTTAAAACAGGAAATGTTCCCTTGTTCTGTTCAGATGACTGCCTCTGGTCCACGTACAGATTCCTCATGAGTACAATTTAGTGCTCTGGTATTCCCATTCTTCACAGTGTTATCTGTAATTTGTGGTGATCCGCACAGGCAAATGCCTTTTCATACTCAATAAAACATAGATAAACATCTTCCTTGTATTATCTGCTTTTAGCTAATATGCATCTGACATCAGCAATGATGTACATGGTTCCATGACCTCTTCTAAATCAGGCTTGACTTTCCTGCAGTTCCATTTATATACTGCTTTAGTCCCTTTTGAATTATCTTTAGCAAAATTTTGCTTGCATGTGATATTAATGATATTGTTTGATAGTTTCCATGTTCAGTTGGATCTCCTTTCTTGGGAATAGGCACAAATATGGATCTCTTCCAGTCATTTGGCCAGATAACTGTTCTCCAAATCTCTTGGCATAAACTCATTAGTGCCTCTAGTGCTGCATCTGTTTGTTGAAACATCTCTAGTGGTATTCCATCAATTCCCGCAGTCTTGTGTTTCACCAATTCCTTCAGGGCAGCTTCCACTTCTTCCTTTAGTACCATTGGTTCCTGATCAAATGCAACCTCTTGAAATGGTTGGCCATCCAATAATTCTTTTTGGTATAATGACTGTGTATCTTCCTTCTGTCTTCTTTTGAGGTTTCCTGTTTCATTTAATATTTTCCCTGTACAATCTTTCACTGTTGCTACTTGAGACGTGTCTTATTTTCTTCAATTCCTTAAGCTTGAGGAAAACAGACCATATTCTTCCCTTTTGTATTTCTTGATTTTTTCAGCTCTAGCTGTCCTTTGAAATCTCTTGTTTAGTTCTTCAACTTCTTCATATCTTCATTTTACTTTAGCTGCTTGATGTTCAAGAGTAAGTTTCAGACTCTTTTGACATGTTATTTGGTCTGTCCTTTTTTCCTATCTTTTTAATAATTGTTTGCTTTCCTCATCAATGATATATATGATGTTCATACCACAACTCATCTGGTCTTCCATCATTAGTGCCTAACACATCAAACCTGTTCATGAGATAGACTCTGAACTCAAGTTGTATATACTTAAGGTCAAACCTTGGCTCTTGTACACTTGTTCTAATTTTCTTCAGTTTCTGTTTGAACCTGTATATGAGCAATTAATGATCTAATCCACTATCAGCACCTGGTCTTTTTGTGACATTTGTTATTGAGCTTTTCCATTATCTCTTTCCATAAATATATTCAATTTGGTTCCTGTATGTTCCTTCTGGTGAATGCCATGTGTAAAGCCATCATTTATGTTGATAAAGAAATGTATTTGCATTGAGAAGGTCATTGGTATGAGAAAATTCTATCATGTGATCTCCACCATTATTTCTGCCACTAAGGCCATATTTTCCAACTACTGACCCTTCCTTTTTGTTTTTAACTTTTGCATTCTACTCACCAGTAATTATCCTGATTGCTTGTTCAATTAACTGCAGAAGTTGGTAAAAAATCTTCCCTATCTTCATTCGTGCCCTTAGTGATGGGAGCATAAATTTGAATAATAGTCATATTAACTCACCTTCCTTATAGGTATATGGATATTATTATATCATTGACAGCATTTTACTTCAGGACAGATCTTGAGATGTCTTTTTTGATGATGACTTCAACCCCATTTCTCTTTATGTTCTCATTCCTGGCATTGTAGACCATATGAATATCTCATTTAGAATGGCCCATACTAGTCCATTTTAGCTCACTGATGCCTAGAACGTCAATGTTTACATGCTCCATCTCTCTTTCGATGATTTCTAATTTTCTTAGATTCATACTACATACATTCCATGTTCTGATTATTAATGGATTTTTACAGTTATTTTCATTTTGAGTCATGCCACATCAACCAATAACCAAGTTAATTTTCAGCAAAGTGCCATGGTTTTTTCTACTTGGTTTTGCCTTTACAATGTCAGGTCTACCTCTTGATTTTCCTATTTATGTTAAAGCAGCTACTATTTCCATGTTATGCAAAACAGAGCCAGAATCAACTATGATACTATCCCTTTCTCTCATTCCTATTTAGTCAGAATCCAAGATTTATCCATTGTTTCGGAGGGCCACATGCCCATATCTTCTTTTCCCTTTCCTGCTCCTCATTCAGATCACAACACCTTGACTCTTCCAATGGTATTTGCCTTGCTTACCTATCACTAAGCTCTCCTAGATACATCTCTGATTTGTCTTCCTCCATTTCTGTCAGCAATTAACTATTCATCCAAGTCCCAACACCCTGAATTCTCTCTTTTACCGGAAATTTAAAAATCCCAGTTTGGCACTTACCACATTTCCGGTCTTATGCTCATTGGGCTCTTGATCTCTGACTCAGAAAAGTCATTTTCTCACTGTTCCCCAAACTCACCTAGAGTTCCCACATTTTTTTCTGCTTGGGTCATTGGCCTTCCCTAGATCACTCTCTTCTTTACCTCTGTCTTTCTTAATCCCAGCTTTGGCAAAAATCTACTTCAGCTTCTTACAATCTTTCCTGATTACCCTAGTGAATCAAGTTTTTCCTGCTTCTCTAAACTTTCAATGACCATATGACTCTACACCTAATTTGGTAAACTCTATAACACAGCTGGTCATGCTGGTATGTTAAATCTTCCCAAATATGTATGGCGGGACTGATACCAGTGATTATGAGCAATGATTTACTTATATCATATTAATAAAGTTTGATGAGAAATCCAAGGTACAGAGCAGATGAAGCCCTTAATACCTGGAGCCACACAGCTAGCTAGTGATCCTTCAATTGGACTAGAGCTTGTCTCTCAGGTGGCAGATCTACACAATCTCCACTGTGATATTACACTATAAATGCCTTGACAAAAAGGATACTGTCATCAGTATTGGACAGTACCAATCCTCAATGGATAGATGCTGATTAATAGTTTTGCTTTATAGGTTCTCTGTCACTTATGCTTTAAGAGAGAGAATAACAATGAAGTTTAAGCCAACTACAGGCTCTAGGTGTCTAACCACATTTAGATTCTGCAGGTAAAATAGACATTCTCAGACCTTAAGGGAATTTGAAGAAAGTAAATTTGTCCATGATGGGAAAGAGGAGATCTTACAAACCACACTTGTCAGTCAGCCAGGAGTTCTCAATATGTCCTGCAAGTCCTTACATTCTTGTCATCAGATTTGGGACTAGGATACTGGCACATGTCTTCCAGTTTATGTTTTGACAAAGATGGCAACAGCAGGACAGTGAATTTACTTCGATCTGGTCTTTGGGATTTGGTCCTCCCCCAAAACTTTATATCATTTTGCTTCAATATAATTAGGTGCTCTCAGTGGCCCTGGTGACAAGTGATGACCTGGTAATACAACCACTGTGCCGGAGGGAAAGTGTGGCAAATCCTGTTTCAGATAAGGCTCCCTTGGATGTAAGAAAAAAAAAGTCTTCATTACAACCAGGGTAGAAATAGGAGAGTTGAGTGTCTGAGATTCCTCAAAACACTGAAGAGACACATGACTTGCTTTAAGTTCAGAAAGTTCATGTCTGCCCAGCTGGTGATTAAGGAAATTTTTCATAAATCTCAGAGGTTCTGTGAAGATTCTGGCTCCTAAGAATGTCAGTCTCTGTGATGAAACATAACTGGAGTCAGGTTAAAGAATAATGTTTGCATCTTAACTGTGTGGGTTCAAGAAGCTGTACCCCACTAGAGTTAGCTAATATTATGCAAGCTTTGAAAAGAGAGATGTTTTTGTGACTAGGATAACCTAGTGAGAATAAAAAGTCTGATTCGATGAAAAGCCTCTGGTAAAATTAGAACCTGCTTCTGCGCTTATTCAAGGAAAATGAAAAGTAATGAAAATTAAAAGAGTGGCAGAGGAATCTTGCAAAAATCCTGACAAGATGGCAATCTAGAATTCAATAGAGTTGATTTTGTCTTTCTGTATGGTTTCATCAGTTTTTTTTCCTCTTCCTTTACATTTCTTTTTCTTTCTGACTCTCTCAAATAGAGATGCATGACTTCTTTCTTAGTAAATTTATTATGTTCATAAAAGGACCATTTGGGGAGAGTGCATTTAAGTTTTAAAAGAAGAATCTCTTGCTTTGAACAATGAGACTATGCACATCAGCAATCCATCAACAAATAGTTACCTGAGGCAAACTTAGTTCAAGACGCAGTATAAGGTCTACACAGAGGGAGGATGGCTGATTTTAGATAAACTTTAAGAATCCAGCCTGACAGATGGCATTTTACTGGGATATCATGATTTGGAAACTGTTTATTATCTCAAGAACCAGGAATAGAAATTGGAATGGGGATCAGAGACACAGACAAATTTAATATAGAGGGCCAGGAAGGCACTGAAGACAGGACACAATGTAAGACTGAAGTATGATATCCACAGAAGATATGGACACAGTTAAAGTCAAACCAGCATGTCTGGTTAACCAGTTTGAACTAGCACAGAATTTATCAATTCATCACATCTAATGGATGCCCTATTCTCTGCTCCACAGACTTCAGAGTGTGGACACAGGACAAGAAAGACCTGGTGGACCACACCAGACTGTGAAGGCAAAGCTGAAGGCATAAGACTATAGAATCAAGAGCGAAGTGAGCTGTGGAAATCTCTATCCCAGGGTCTCAGAAAAATATCATCAGGTTGCTGCTGAACCAACCACAACCCTATTGTACTGCAATCTGCTTATTCCCAAGGGCTCATGTTTTACCCTGGGTATGTCTGGAACAGGCCAAGAGTTCAGGCTAATTCTAGAAGCCTAGAGCTTTCCAGGTCCCTGAAGACCTTTCCTCTTGTTGGCCAGTCTAACACCCAGGAGAAAAATCCAGTGCCATAGGAAAGGTGTGGACTACTGAGACTCCCTCACTGTGCTGGCTCACGGAGTAGTGATAACTCCAGTGAAGAAGCATCTAGGATAGTGCCTGACTTTTACTAATGTCCAGAGTGAACTTTTTATCCTGCAGTTACTAGCTGGGTAGCACCCAGCCCCTCCCCATCCCCTGTGACTGTCTGTTCTCAGATTGACGTTCTGCCCTTTCTCTGCTCTACTCTCTATTGTAGGGGCTGACACTACACCATGCATGGCTCTGTTGTCTGGCCAAGGGTGGCACTGGCAGGAGATTGGAAGGCATAGGAATGAGAGATTGCTCTCTCAGGCTCACTGCCTTGGCTGGCATTTCTAGGATCCACTGTGTTTACTCTCTGCTTCCATTTCCCTCAGGGCTCTGGGAATTTTACTTTATTCCTTTTACTGCCAATCTGAGGGTGCCTCAGCACTGCCTGTTAAGCTCCTCCACAATTGCACAGCCTGTTTTAAGGATTCTCTGTCTTCAATTCTCTGTTACCAGTTCTCTGTCTCAAATATTCCCTTTTTGAAATATTTAGAGGATTTCTCTTTTCCTGCTTGCATCCTAACATACCTTCTTTACAGAATTACTGTAAGGGGTAGTGATAATTATAGACATGAAGCATCTAATAGATAGTGGGTAAATAATAAAGTGCTCACATATTTGCCAAATATGTACAGATGGAGAAGAAATACCTGCCTTCTCCAGTCCGCCTTTTAGGATTCCTTACCAGTTGTTCATTGTGTACACACTCTGCATGGCATTTGTTTGGTAGCAATGCATACACAGCTTTTTGTGTGAAGTTAGGTAATATTTTTAAAATAAGATTTGGTCCCTCTGAGGGTCACAAATGTGCTAGGAAGAGCAGGCTGTGATTCATTCTTGTTGCTGAAAGATTGCCTGGGTGTTCTCTCTCCACACTTAGGGTTGTTTGTGAGAGGACCCTATTTCCCAGGTGGTATGTGGCTGGACGTTCCCTCCTTAAGCTCATCTGATGCTTTCTCCCACAGCCGGAAGGGCTTATGTTTGAGCCTGTGGCAGCTGTGACAGATCCAGAAAATTATCACAGGCCACATTTTCTTGGCCACAGTGTAAGTAAGCATCAGCATGTTCACCTGGAGAAATAAAAGCAATGCACCAGCCTTGTCACTTTATACTTGCCTTTGCTCCCTTTTGCCTAGAAGCACAATGAATATCTCTTTACTATCCCTTTCATTGTTAAAATTCAGAATGTGGAATAGGCCTTTCCATGATCTTTAATCCTCAAGATAAATACTCTTTTCTTGAGAATAGCATCCGGTATCTTGGATCTCCTTCTGTGCCATCTTTGGTGTGATATTTAGCCTCTTTGAGTCATAGTGTCCTCTTTTGTAAAAGTGGTACAATTGTGCCTTCCTAATAAGATGCTTTTGCTAATCACATGTATGTGCAAGGAGGTTAAAAATCAAGAGATCCAGGAAATAATTAAGCCACTTCACTTGGATCATTCTAGACTCACAGATTGCTGGACACATGAGGCTGAGTCTCAAGACCTTATAGGACAGCTAGGACCCCTGTGATGTCCACTGGCTCCTTAAGTAGCCTTTGTCCTGCTTCTTATATCAACTCAAAACCCTGAGACTTGCACCAGTTTAGATTCTGTGGGAACTACACAATTAGAATAGAACATTACTCTTCTCTGCAAGAAGGTCCTAATTCAGCTGCAGAAAGAAAAGGACAATACAATTTCTCTCCTGTGGCAATTAGCTTCCTTAAAGAAAGCTTCATGCATTGCCAACTTTGACCAGAGCTTTATAGGATGAGGCCTAAACATTACTAGTAGCAACTATTTCTTGTGCCAAATTGTCCAGTAATGGAGGAACATCTAAATTTGACAGTAAAAAAAACCCTCAAGCTAAGTTGGGAGCTGCCAAGCCAGCCCATCTAATAGCACCTCCCTTAGGGCTATGTTTTCTTGAACTGACTCACCAGAAAGGCCCATCATAAAGTAAAGTCTTCTCTCTTTTCCAGTTAACTTTTAAAAATCTTTTATTTTTCCCCTGGATTTTTCTCACATATTACCTTGATCTCTAAGGTTTTTTTGAAGACTTTTTTCCTGTGAAAATGAAGGTCAGTAATTGATGAGCCTGGCATCTAGTCCTTTTTTCTTTCCTTTGATACTTCCCTTCTCCAACTATGAAGACAGAAAACACTTGTACTTAGTCAATACTCAGAACATGGTCCCTCATGCTGATCTTTCTTTAAAGGAAGGCATTTCAAAACTCGTATGTCATACTTAACAGAAACCAGAGGTGGATGAGCTGGGTGTACAAACAATGGAACTTTTGAGTGCTGTGTTCTCTGATTTAGAGAGCATAAACCTAGATTTATAAGAATTTGGAGCATTTATAGAATCATGAAGAAAGTTGGTTAGGTAGAGAATTAAAAGGAAAAGGTGGATGTGGGGGGACTATATTATTTCTTTTGCTCAGTTCTATGATATTTTCTTATTTGACTATCCAATGATGTAAACCTTTCAATGACTTTCTCTTCCCCTCTTCTGTCTTTCTCTGCAGGTTGCTTCCATCTGTAACGTCAGCAATAATCACAGTAGTATTATTGCTTAGGCAGTGTTGAAGAGTCAGAAGTGGGCTATAATTGAAGAATTCATTACCAAGATCAGTTGGTTCCCTGATTGCAGTGGCAAGGTGAAATATTTATCCTCACCAAAAAGCTTCCACACAACTGTTTGTGGAGTCACCCACTTTTCACTCTTTTTTCATTCGAACTCCAATGAGCTTGTCAGCAAAATTAAAGGTATGTCATTCACATCTTGCCTGCATTGCAAAGGACTATAAACCTGCCAACCTCTTTGATGAAATAAAAGGGTTTTATTTATGATTCATGTAGGAATATGAGGTTATTTTTATTCCGTCAGTACACTAATAATCAGACAAGGGCTTAGAAAATGAGGAGCCCACTGACAGGGAAGGCTCTGATAAAGGGGAACCCTCTAGGGTGTTTGCCCCTCTTTGTAATCTTTTTTCTAGTGTGAGGTTATGAGCGTGGCAGAGTGTGAGCCAGCTATAAGGCTTGGCTGCAGGAACAAAGACAGTTGCAATCCAGAAGGACTTGGGTTGCCATCCGATAAAGGGGGGAGTGCAATCCCTTCAACGAAAAAAAAGTTTTTTCTCTGGCCTCAGGTTAGCAATTTGGAGCCTCCTCAGTTTTCTGTGATGTCTCCGGTTCAAAAGACAGTTGATCTTCCAGCCTGCACTCCTACTGGGCATTCTAGCCAAAGTTAAAAAAAATAATAATAATATAAAAAGATAAGTAAAAGGAAAAGAAAGAAAAGCCAATTGGCCAGGTTCCTTCCACAATCATTAACCATTTGTTCCTGCCACCCAACGTCCTTGGTTAAGGTGATCTGACTTAAAGGCAAACAAATGTGGCTGAGTATATTTCAAAGGACACCCTTGCCTTGTTATTTCAAATACTCCCATAATTTGGGGGCCCTTTCATCTTTGTTCCTGCTCTAGGAAGTACTCGGAAGTTATTTTAATTCAAGTTGGGGGTAATTCTCATTCCTACCCATTACTCCCATTGAGATGACCTCAAGCAATTCTGAATAAAAAGTTATCACAGCATGAGCTGGGCAGCATTAAGGCCTGTGATTTGTTCAACAGTGACATCTTGGCAGAGAAACACAAAGACGTACAATCTACTGAGGATGAAGGGCAAGGAAGTTCACTGGGGGAAGGAAAATAATACTAATCCGTTGTTCAATGAGCACTGAGTAAAATGAGGTGCTTTTTAAATAGTTAAGTAAGTGAAAAGTACATTTAGAATGACATTGTCAGTTCTGATGGTGACAGAATGGTTATCTGAGAGGTCCTGCTGAAAGATTTGTTTTTGTGCCACAGTGTCATTGAATGTTATCTGCATACATTTATTTATGTGCATCTGGATATCTACCTAGAGAAGATACACTGGCAGGGGGACTGGTTGGAAAATCAGGGGTCCTGGCTGGTCCTTCAGAATTGATGGTTCAGTGTCCAGTGGAGCCTTCTTTGCTCCACAGAAAAAGGTGGCTTTTCCAAGGATGTTTTTGTATCATTGCCTGAAACATGTTTTAAGTGATGCCAGCACATTCTTTCAGGGTAGCCTAATCCCAGGAGGTGGCATCTGCAGAAGTGAAAGCTCAGGTTGCCCCTCAAAGAAACCAAGGCCGAAGTCATACATCCTGTAGGAAGGCATATACTATCCACCACCTATAGTCCATCCACTTGAGCACACAGGACAAATGATTAACTTTAACCTATCAATGTTTATTGCTGAAAAAGTAAGAGAGAAATGTCTTACTTGTGAATCTTCTGGTCAAAATCATTCATCTTCTCAGACTCCCCCAAAATAAAATTCTCTCATTTTTAATAAACACTCTAATGCAACCCATTGATTTGAGAAAATTGATACACTTAAGTGTGCCACTTGCTGGAAAATCTGCTAATCTTATACTCTAGTCTTTATTCCAGAAGTGGACTTGGATGGGATGTTAGGAAGTAGCTTAATCTCAGCTGACCTCAGTTTCATCATGTTTAGAATGAGATGCTCTTTGCCCTTTGCTCGAATGCCTAAGCAGCAAATGAGCTACTAGGTGGGAATATTTGGGAAAGGAGAAATCTTGATGCAGAGTCAAGATGTTTTCAGTGTGAAATTCTCAATTTAGAGATGGGCTTTGTAGTAATGTGTGCCAAACAATATCTTAGAATTGGGTTCTAGAAATGGTTGTTCATCTGTGATAGGAGCTGCCATTTCTCTTGCCACTTCATGTATGGGAAAGGACTGGAAATGATGAGAAGCAGTTATTGTGTTATACTTGACACCCACAGCAGACTTCCACTAGACAAATATGTGGCTAAGTGTTCACTGTCAAGACAAAGCGAGAGAAGTCCTGAGCCCTTAAAGCATTCTAGAACTACTTAGTTCATGGGATCCAGAAATGTCAAGGCTGTATATATTTGTATTGAAGCTGCGCAAAAATAAGGAGTCCTTCATCCAGTTAGCAGCTAAAAACTGACAAAATAAAATATTGAGGAATTATTTGAGAGATTATAGCATTTCGCCAGTTCCACATACTGATCTTTAAATGTAGCCTCTTTCACTAGTTAGAGAAAGCCTGAAAAGGAAGAGGAAGTGGTCATGCCCTTCCATTTCCTACAGACAGGAAGCATACCTCTCCTGGACCCAAGAGCCAGGAGGTAGAGCAGGTAACTGCTCCATCAGCCTCAGATTTCATTCTCATGGAGCAGCAAGGTTCATTATACTCCCTTTATCAGCAGTGAGGTTTACAGCTGAAGCCTTAAGAGAGATCTGTGTGAAACATGAGCCGAGAGAGAGGCACTGCATCTCACCATTAATAAGCCCTCTTCTGGGATCTGGCATTAGAGAGATTCAGTGGATCATGGAGCACAGGGGTATCATTTTTACATGATTACTCTAAATTCTTAAACCAGAGGCTTAAGAGAGAGGCTTCTTACAAAAGCAGCCGTGGGAATTGTTGAATGATTGGTACAACACTTGCAGTGGATTAAACCACTTCAGGTAGCTCCACTGGTGGTGCTCGCGAGCAGGTATTTAGCTACCTGCTTTCTAAGGGAAGAGGAAAGGAAAAGGAAAGGGAGGGATGTCATGAGGCGAAGGGGAAGATTTTTTCTCTCAGCCATGGCTACTCCTCAATAGCTGTGGCTGCAACTATGTTGTTCCCTCTTTCCACTCCTGCTGGACTTGCTTGGCTTCTCAACTGTGTGGTGTTTTGGATTATCTGCTTTTTGAACACAAAGGCCACCATTTGTCTTCAAAGAGGACTGAACCTTAGCCCCATAAGCTCTGTTTTGCTGAAGTGAGAAGCCTGGTTAGAATGATTGGTTCAAACAAACAGGATCTGCCCTCAGCCCGAACATGCTTCCATTTTCTGAAAGAATATTTACTTTCAGAAAGAAAATGTTGATGTTTTCCCCACATTTCTGTGATTCAAAACTCCAGAGACTCCTGTAAGCTATGTAGTGTATCTCTCTGAAGGTCATGGGCCTGGGCAACTCTCCATTGGCCTCCCTCCCAATGCATCAGGTTGGATTCCAGCCGTTTGGGAACAGAGGCAAGCTGCCTACATCCTGAATAAGCCAACACTCAGATGCAGGAATTTTCTCAGGGGAAATTTGATGCATCTTTCTACTGTGTCTCTGAAAGTAGAAAAGACCCCAAGGATGGACCAAAATCTCACCACATCTTTAGTATTTGAGTTCCAAAAATGCAGCTCTCATTTGATTGCTTTTTTGAAGCCTACATCTTATCCCTACTAATACTGAATTTTGTGTCATCCTCTTATTGTTTCAAAGGTTGGCACCATCTCCCCTCATTGTGAGATTCTGCTGTTGCTGGGTAGACACCACACTGTATACTCCTCTTGGTCAAACCAGGCTCCTAACACAGCCCTGAGCAGATTTCAGTACTGACCAACTGACTACAATGGAAATGCAATTTGGCATTTTTCATGCTCCTTCTCCCAAGTCACTGACATGTATCTGAAGGCTTTTTGAAGTGTTTAACTCTGAATGAGATCTAGATATCCAATTACTAGGGACTGAATTGTGCCTCTCCCTTCATAGGTTGAATCCTTAACTGCCAATGTGAGTATATTTGGAGATAAGACCTTTAAAGAGGTAATTAAAGTAAATGAGGCCATAAGAGAGGGGCCTCAATTCCATAGGACTGATAACTTTCCACAAAGAGGAAAACACTTCAGAGATCTCTTTCTCTGCACACGTGTAGAAGAAAGGCCCTCTACAAGCCAAGAAGAGACATCTCACCAGAAACAAGCTGTGCTGGCACCTTGACTTGATTTTGGACTTCCAGTCCCCAGAATTGTGAGAAAATAAATTTTTGTTGCTTAGACCATCCAGTCTGTGATATTTTGTTGTGCTAGCTTGAACTGACTAATGCATACACCTACCCATTTTTCAAAAGATGCAGAGAGGTGAGTGGTCAAACATTGGCGGAGCAATGGTTTAAATACACATCTGTGTTCCCAAATGCTGGGGCACACTTCACTCTACCATGCTACAGTTGGGAAGTGTGGAAAATATTGGAGGAAAATGGGAAAGAACTGGAGTAAATGGGTGAAAATGTGATATTCAATCACACTAGGTTTCTTGTATTGTCTTTTCCTCTGCTTGTTGATCTACTTGAGATAAAACAGCGTTTGGGAATCTATGGACCTACATGTCTTTCTTTCCAGCTCTTGGAGTTCATTTCCTAAGAATAATGTCTACTTTGTCTATTGAAATTCCCAAGAGGCATTCACTATATGCAAAGAGACTTTAGAGAACAGGGTAAATTGCATGACCTACAAATCATGGGAGGGGAAGAAGAAACATGTGAGTGGAAGAAGAAGGAAGGTTGATGGCTTCCTTTGGAGGGTAGATAGCTCAGAAAATCTCAAAATCAGCTGCAAGAGGAAGTTTTCCGTGGAGCTGGTATCAGACAACTACCTACAATAGGGAAATTTGCCTTTCTTTTTCACAGACCCTGTATGTACATTTAACGTAGTCTAGATAGATGTTCAGAACTTTTCTCCCATAAAAATAGGGGAAATGATAACTATCAGGACAAAAGATTGTCAGGATGGAAAACATAAACTAATCAGATGGGTCTAAGTTCTGAATGTAACAATAAGCTATAAATTAGTGGAAGAAAATGCAAGTGAATATTTATATAATTTTGAAGTAGGTAAGACCTTTCCACATGTGAACTGAAGATGGAAATTCCAAAACAACATTTTGATATACTTTTTAATCTCATAAAAGCCAATAATCATGGTATAACAATAAAAATCAAATCAGTTAAAAAGAACCATGGATGACTTTTTTTAATTGTCAGAACATATTTGCAAATATGCTGTCAGCACAATATTAATATATTTACTATTTCCAATTATGTGGTAAACAAAGTGTTAATGTGAAGTGTAGTCAACAAAGTATTAAGCATTAGTATGAAGAGTTCTTTCTAGTTAGTAACAAAAGAAAAGACAAATATTGCAAAAATATAGTGGGCAATGTAGTGGGCAAAGAATGTGAATAAGTAGTTCATAAAGTCAGAACCTTAAATGGAAAACATACAGCAGAGAGAGAGAGTCAGAGAGAGAGAGAGACACACACACACAAAAGTTTCATTCTCTCTATAAGTCAAATAAATGTGCATGAAAACAATAAAAAATTTTCTATATCAGAGCATATGGGAATAGGTATTTTTTTAATTATAATATCCAGATTGGCAAGGGTGTGTTTCCTCACTTTCATACAGTGCTGCTGAGAGAGTAAATCAAGAAACATTTCTTGGGGATATTTGGCAATTTATCAAAGCCTCAATATCTATTACCCTTTAGCTTGACAGTTGCACTATTAAAAAATTTTCCTTAAGAAATGATTAAACAAGTAGGCATAGACCCAGAAATGTTCATCACAGGTTTGTTTATAACAGCAGAAGCACTGGAGGAAAGTCTGAACGCTCAGTACTACAACACTGGCTGCAGAGCTATTCATCTGTTTAATGGAATAGCTATTAAAATGATAATGAAGATACTATGGATTTGCTAACAAGTCAAGGAATTCATGATACATTGATAAGTGAAGAAAAACAGCCTATAGGGATATATACTTTTTATATTTTATATATTATATATGTGTGTATATATGAACATTCTTGAAAATGCACACCAGAAATTCACTTTTTAACATAGGTCATTTGAGGGTGAGTAACTGGGAAGTAATTTTTGAAATGGAAGTAGTGTAAGACCTTCTATACTGGCTCTTTTGATGTGTCTTAAAGTGTGGCCTGAGCATTATTTGCAGTGGAACCATTCACAGAGGCTTTGTTACAAGTGCAGATTCCAGAGCTCCACCCAGACCTATTAAATCTGCATGTCTGGGACACAGCCCAGGAATCTATCCATTCAGCAAGTTCCCAGGTATGTCTTTATGTGTCATACTGGCTGAGAATGCTTGGCTACAGACATTACCCTAGTAATGTCTGAGTTCCGGAAAGGTGTTTAGTTGTATTGGGTGATAATTATCTACTAAGTCATTGCCTTTTCAGTGCAGTGTCTACTAGGTATTCATGAAGGCCACTGAATGGTGCAGCTTAGAGCATTCTAGATGCAAAGAGAAAGCCCCTTGCACCAGATTGCACTTTTCCCTTCCCCTGCATGACTCTCCTCCCATGATTTGTAGGTCATGCAATTTACCCTGTTCTCTAAAGTCTCTTTCCATATAGTGAATGCCTCTTGGGACATTTCAATGGACAAAGTAGACATTATTCTTAGGAAATGAGCTCCAAGAGTTGGAAAGAAAGAACTCACCTAGGAACTTGCCAAGGAGACAGTGTTGGTGTAGAGTGAAAAGAAAGGCATCCAAAGGCCTGAAGCCCTCACCAGGCTGAGGTTGGGTTGGAATGGATTGAGGGAAAGAGCAGAAAGGGTTCTTTTTTAAATCAGCCAGTTTTCCAGGGGAGTGAGATGCCAAAACCCAGTTTTCCATAAGTTTAAGCACAAGCTCCGCATCTGCCAGCCCTCCAGACTCTGATGATAAAATAATACCCAAAGAGTGTGGTTGCTCCCAAATGCCACTGTGAATATGTCAGTCCACTTCTGGCATTTAATTGCTTTCCTAAATTACCAGCAGGTGGTGCAAGAGTCTCCAAGTCAGTGAACTTCCCCTTCACATGGCTTCTGCTCTGGGGAGTCCATCAATAGCCTTCCCCTCCTTCCTGCAAGCTCCTCTCATAATCCTTACATGGCTTCTCTGTACTGGAATAATCACAAGGGAACAAGAAGCGTCTTTAAAACGCATTTTGTACCTTTTAAAATGTGTTAAATATAAATGTAGAATCAAAGAAACATGCATTAATTATAGAACTGTGTTAAGGAAGAGAAAAAAATCCCATTACTAGTATATCCAGCAGAAACACAAGCTTCCCCCTGTTGGCAAAAGTGGAATGGAGAAATTTAGCAAAAACCTTTAGGATTTAATGCCCTTTACCTCCCACTAAGAAGATTATGAAGATGGATTTGGAAAGAGGGGTTGTTGTGGGGGAAGGGATTAAATGAGCCCCACTGGCAAAACCTACAGGAATGAGAGGATATAAAATTGGCCACTGTCTGAGTTGCATTGATAGCTTCGCTGGTTATATAAGAAGTAAGGGAGAATCTCTAAGTGGGAACTCCCAGAATGTTGTTTTGGAATATTTTAGGCCAAGTAAAGGTAGGAAACATGAGGTTTAAGAAAGCACAGAAGTCAGAGGGAAGTAAGACAGAGCCTCAGGTCCTGAGCAAAGGAAGAAGTGGTGGTCACAAGGAAAAAGGCTTGAGTTTGCTTGAGGTTAGATGGAAAACTTCATGCTCTAATTGAGAATGAAACTTAAACACATTGTGGAGTTGTGGGTCTCAGACATTTGTAGCAAAGGGCACAGTTAGAAAGAGAGTAATAGTGAATCTGGGACTTTGAATGTTCACATATCACATGCAAGAATTCAGGTGTAGAAACAGATGGTGTCATCCCACCCTTTCAGTTCATGCATTCAAGTTCAGATGTAGAGACCAGTTTCGTCATCAAATAGACACATTATCAATAAAATCTTAAAAATAGTTCTACAATCTTCTACAAATATACCTCCAAAGGGAAAACAGGAAAGTGATAGAGTTTGACTTGTGAGGCAGAATGTGATCTAGGATGAATGAATCTGCTTTTGCTAAGGATCTTCCCCGTTCCAGGGACCTTTTCAATAGATCATTGCCAGGACTCCTATTGTTTCTGAAATTACTAACAACTCTGGAGAACCAAACTAGAAAGATCACAAATAAAACCTTGGTATGCTGGGTGACTTTGGGCAACCTGTTGAACTCCATTATGTTCAGACTTCAAGCGTAGAGTCCCTTGCCCACAGTGAAAAGTTAAATGTTCTCTGAAAACAATGGTTAAAGGACAAATGTGAGATGGGGGAAAGATATGAAACCAATTCTGTTGCATTCACTTACACTTACATAAACCATATCATATCCACAAATTTGTTCTAAAACACAACTGATACAGTTGCTTATTGCTTGAAATTAAGGCTTGTGACAATTCAGGTATGTTGTTGTTGTTGTTGTTAGGTGCCATCGAGTTGGTATCCGACTCATAGCGACCCTCATAGGGTTTTCAATGGCTGAGTGCATCGGGATTGCCTTGGGAGTGGATTGCCAGGCCCTTCTCCCATTTTTGCTGTGCTGGGAATTGAACTGGGTGCCTCAGAGACTGAAGCACAGCACTCTACCCACTGAGCTAAAGGCTGGGATTTAGCTCAGTTGATAGAGCACTGCTCTGCAGTCTCTGAGGTCCGAGTTCGATTCTCAGCACCCCAAAATGGGAGAAGGACATGGCAATCCACTCCCAAGGCAATCTCAAAACAGTCAGCCATTGAAAACCCTAGAAGGGTTGCTATGAGTTGGACTCGACTCGACAGCACCTAACAACAACATCAGGTATGCTGGTTGTCACTAAAATTGACTGGGGGACACATAATGAAGTAAAAAGCAGGTAGTTGGTAGATAGGTGCAGATGACGTATGTGATAGCTAATGATACAATAAAATGTGTGATTGGAAAATGTACTACCTTGGACACTGTGAATTATATCATCACCCATAATGAAGGAACCAAAGTGGTACATCAACACTTATTCCTCCAAAATGTGTTAATTTCTGTAGAAAGAGAAAGAGGGAATGAGGATGCCCAACAATCTAATGACAAACATGTGCTAAGAGGAATATTAGGCAAAAGAAGAGATAAAAGACCACTTTTCTCCACAAAATGGTTCAATTACGGTAGCCTCCTCTCCATTTAAGAAAGTTTGTCTAGTTTGATAACACATTTTCCCTGTTCCCTTAGAAGGAGAGATATTTCTCCTTCCTAACAGACTTAATATTACTTGAGAAATCTCTCTCCTTCTGCTTCATGCCACATATCATCACCTAACAAACTATATATTTTACTTTATTTTATGCTTCTTTTCTCTTTCTGTCTTTTATGTCTTTAGTGCAGAAAACAACATGGGAAGCATAGTAGATGCTCAATAAATAATTTTTCATCTCCCTACTTCCTCTTTAGATCTTAAATCTCCCTTCTTCCTAGAGATAAGACTAGGAATTTGTATAATAAAACAAGAATTCTTTCTCAAATCTATTGTTCTAACTGCCTTTTCTTTCTTTTTCAGCCAGACATCCAAAATAAGTAGTCTGCTTTAGACTGCATCCTCATTCTTATCATCTAAAACTATGTCTTATCCACTGCTCATCACTCAAAGAGCTTTCTCAAATCTGACTTCCAAGTTCAAGGGGGCTTTTTATAGCCAACATCCTGTGCAATCTCTCAGCTATATTTAGCCTGATGATTACTCCCTCCATCTTGAATCATCCTTTCTCTCTGATCTTCTATGACTCTGTATCATCTTATTTCTATTCCTATTTCTTCAAAGGATCTATATCTGTCTATATGTGTGACCTATTGTGTGTAACAAATTATACCTAAACTTAATGGATTAAGATAATAATATCAGTATCTCAGAGTGTCAGTCAGCAATTGAGGCATAATTGAGCTGGATGGATTTTCTGCTTCAGGGTTTCTTACAAGGCTGAAATCAAGATGTCAGCCTAGGATCTGAGGTATCACCTCACCACCTGAGTTGGGAAGGATCTGCTTCCATGCTTACTCATGTGACTGTTGGTAGGATTTAGTTTTTCAGAAACTAATGGTCAAGGGTCATAGTTTCTCTCTAGCTGTTGGCTAGAAGCCACCCTCTGTTCCTTAGCAGGTGGCCCTCTCCATCAAGACAATGTGAGAGGAGAGCAGAGAAAGAAAATGACAGAAAGATGGAAGACACATCTTCTTATGCCATCTCCTTAGAGGTGATTTCCTATCATTTTTGCTATATTTTATTATAATAAATAGTCTACTATGCCTGGACTATGTACACAAAGAGGAGATTATGAAAGATCTTGAAAACAGGAGATAGGCATCTTCAGAAGTCTTTTAAAACTAACCACCATGGTCCTTTCTTCTGCCCCATAGAATAGACATCCTCAAGGTTCTGCCTTCTGTCTCTCTTATCTGAAGATACTTTCCTTTGTTTCTGGCAAATACTCATAAAGTTTACTTCCCATAATTATTCATAATTATTACTTCCATTTAATGACTGTTAAAATTTACTTTCAATCACAAATCAATTTCTCTAGAGGGTATATTCAGTCTCCTTCAACTTAGATGTGCCATTGTTGTTTTTAGGTGGTGTCAAGTTGGGTCCCACTCACAGTGACCCTATGTACAGCAGAACAAAACACTACCAGACACCGTGCCATGCCGGGCACCATTGTCAATGCTTCTCTGCCATTCACAGGGTTTTCAATGGCTGATTGTTTCAGGAATGGGCTTCTGGGTCCTTCTCCTTACCCTACAGCACCTGGTATTCCCAGATGATCTCCCATCCAAGTATTAACAAGGCCCAACCCTGCTTAGCTTGCAAGATCAGATGGAAATGTACACTAGGGTTGTATTTAATCAGCCTCTAAATACTCTCTGTTTTTTCTGCATTACATTTGTCGTATTTGTTATCTATATCTTTACCCTAGCTTGAGCTATAATATCCTTATGCCTAGACTTTCATGATAATCATGTGGTGCTTTCCAAGCTTCTGCCAATAAAATATCTAGAAACCTTCCTAAAACATTGCTCTCATGGTGCTACTATATTTCTTAAAGTTTTTTACTTTATGGTTTCAACAACTATAGGTTTTAAAAAATTTTGGGCATAATTTCAGACGTACAGAACACTGGCAAAAATGTTACAAAGAATTGCTATATACCTTCACCCAGATTTTCTTAATATTAATGTGTTGTCTATTTGTTTTATCATTCTGTCTATGCATATCTTTACATTTTACCCTAAACTTTAAATGTCCCCCTCTTTACTTCCAAATGGACGAAGATATTAGTCATTTAAGGTCTTATGTTTTCGAACCCACATTTAGTATAAAGAGATTCACTATGATAAAATGATCTGATTTCTGTCCCCTTAACAATTTTTGAACATTTCTCATTCTTATAATACTTTTTTTGGTACTTTCTTTGTGGGTGATGTCTTACCAAGACCCAATTTCTGCCTAGAAAAATCTTTCTGATCTTTTAAAGTACAGATGAATATGTCACTTTTTAAAATGAAACTTGGAAGCCACAAGTGACATATCCAACTGGAGTTTCTAAACTTCTCTAACATTTTGTATAACTTTTGTTGTGATTTTTTTGTACACATGTATTTTTATGTAAATTTGTTTTATTTATGACCATTTTTCATATACCTGTTCATTTTCCTGACATTCTCAAGTACTTTTTATTTGTTTAGACTTGATTTAATAAAAAAATGGAAAGATGAAGAAGAAAAAGAAGAAAGATGAAAAAGAAAGAAGAAGAAGAAGAAGAAGAAGAAGAAGAAGAAGAAGAAGAAGAAGAGGAAGAAGAAGAAGAAGAAAGAGAAGAAGAGGAGGAGGAGAAGGTTGGAGGAGGAAAGGAGGGGGAAGGGTGGAGTTGTTTTCTTGGAATTCCAGTGTATAAGCAGATCGGAACAGGGTTATACGAAACCACCTGAAAGGTAACAGATGGTCTAAATAACTGGACCGTACTTTGATGGAAGACACTAATGGATGTAAAGGAAAATATGTCACTCTGAATGGGAACTAGCCATAGAATGTGAGAGTCTGAGGAACAATGATTGCCAGTACCTAAACAAGTACTATCTAGGGAGGTGGGTGGGCCTAAGTTATCATTTACCAGAGGACATTATAACAGCTTACTACATGTGGAGCACTTTGCCAAGGACTTTTTGTTCATGGTCTGATTGGCTTAACCACATAAAGAAGTTAACATTATGCTCCCTTTTAAAGGCAAGAAGCTTAGCAGATTGCAGCTATTTATTAAGAGTCTTCCATTCCATGGAGGCACAGCCAGGAATGAGTTTAATTTGTCTGCACAACTTTTGAAGGTAATAGACATTTTCATGATATATCAGTCAGATTCTAAAACTTTCCAGGTACTTTTAGTTATTAAAATCATCTAGTCCATTCTGAGACATCAGTTTGTTTCCTATCAGATTCAATATTTCCTCCTTTCTACTGTATGTATGTGTTTAATGGTTTGTGCCTGCAGCCATAACACTGTGGCATCTGATCCCATCAGATCTCAGAAGCTAAGCAGGGCGGGGCCGGGTTAGTGCTTGAATGGGAGACTGCCTATGAACACCAGATACTGTAGGCTTGGGAGAAGGACCCAGAAACCCACTCCCAAAAATCAATCCACCATTGAAAACCCTATGAATAGCAGAGAAGCACTGATAATAGTGTTTCACTTGTTGTACTTGAGGCGCTATGAGTCGGATACTGACTCGACAGCACCTAACAACAACAGAATGTTTTGTATCTATATGTTTGTGGGTAAGCATTGAAGGGAAGTGGTATTTCCACCTTTTCTTATGTCTCCCACTCTTCTAAGTTCTGCCTCTTCTAATATTGGGAACAATGAAAGATAATTTATATGTACATAAACACACACACGCATGCACACACACACACACACACACACACACACACACACCACCATTTTGAACTCTACCTTTGTATATGAACTGAGCTAAACTCTGGGCTCACCTCTAAATTGTGAATGCTTATAACAGATATCAGCCATTAAAACCCTATGAGGGTTGCTATGAGTCAGATTCAACTCAAAGGCACCTAACAACAGCAACAACAACAATGATGATGACAACAACAAATATAGTATATATAAATCAATCCATCAAAGAATTTGAGAACTGATGTAAATATAAACACACCACCCAAGTCCCCATATGGCCTCTGAAAGGTGTATGTGTGGTGCATATACCATGTAACACAACAAGGCTTTGAAATCTTGCCTGTTATGGGAACCACTACCCAGGGAAGGAATGAAAAGAAATGTTTATTGTGAACTTAACTGGGTTGTTTGCCTGAAAAAATAGAATTTAAAGTTCACCAGAAGGTTGTAAGAATATCCAAAGTCTCACAATATTCAAAATATCCAGGATACAACTTAAAATTGCTAGAAAAACAAAGAACTGAAACTATGGCAAATTTTCAGGGAATGAAAAATAATAAGACTGGAAGGAGGAGAAATATTTAAACTTATACTTGGAGACTTCAGCACACTTGTTTTTATTATTGAGAAATAAGTATATAGAGGATCGGCAAAGGTGTACAAGGTCTGACCAAAACTATCAAATAATTTGAGGTAATTGATACATATTGAATATTATATCCAGCAGCAGCAGAATACACCTTCTTGTCAGAAGCACCCAAAACATCACCTAGGTAAACTATATTTTGAGTCTTACAGCAAATCATAACACACTTTTAAAATGTTTTATTAAAACTTTCTATTTAAAAGTAGAAATAAAAATTTGATCTTAATAGAAATCAAACCTCAAAATATATCTGAAAAATGCCAAAATATTTGGAAATAAGCATATTTCTAAATAGCCACAGATTAAGAATAAAGTCTAAAGTGTAAAGAAAATATTTTGTGTGGAATGAAAATGATGAGGATGAATCTAAACTTGAGGTGAAGTTTATATAGTGCCTAATAGAAAATTTAAGCCATTGAATGCTATGCTAGAAAGAATGACATCAAATCAGTGATCCAACTCTTTGCCTAAAGAAGCTAGAGAAAGAGGAATAAATTACATAGCAAGCAAAAGAAAGGGAATAATAAAAATAAGAATGGAAAATAATGAAATTGAAAATAAAAAACAATAGAGAAACCAAAAGTTGATTCATTCAAAATATCAAAGGAATTGACAAATATTTTGACAGAATGACTGATAGAAAAGAGAGAATACATCAATTTTCATAGAAAATATAAAAAGTGATGTTACTGTAGGCCTTCAGACAATAGGGGAAAAAGAAACCCTCAAATAATATGACAATAATGAAAAAAAGTCTTTGCCTATCAATTTGGCAATTTAGATGTAAAGGACCAATTACTTGAAAGACAGTAACTATAAAAATTTACTTAAGAAGATATAAAAAGCCCAATACTTATATCAATTAAAGAAAACTATTCAAAATTAATAAATTTCCAAGAAAGAAGTACAAGACCAAGTAGATTTACTGATGAAGTCTACCAGATATTTGAGAAAAAATACAAATTTTACACTCTTTTTAGAAAGTGGAAAAGGAGAGAGAGAATTTTTCACCTCACTTTGCTAGTTAAGTGTTACCTTCATTTAAAAAAGTGACAAATAAAAAACTGTAGACCAATATCTTTCATAGACATAAACATAAATTCAACAGAATATTAGTCAAACATACAGCAATACATAAAAGAATATTAATACATTATGACCTAGCAGAATTTATCTCATAAATGCAGGACTGGTTCAACATTCATAAGCTAATGCATGCAATTCATTATAACAGAATAAGGAAAAAATTGTTATTCTAGATTGAGGAAAAAAACATTTAGCAAAATTCAGAGTTTAATTTCTGCATGACAAATGATGTTGAACTTTTTTTCCAGGTGATTATTTTCCATCTGCAAAATCTCTTCAGATCTTGCCCTTCTTAACAACATTGTTCACAAAGAAGATTTTAATTATGATAAGGTATAAATTATCAATTTTTTAATTTCAAAAATCATGCTTATGGTGTTATATCTAAAAAATCACCACAAAATCCAAATCACATAGATGTCTTCCTCCTCCTCCTCCTCTTCTTCCTCCTCCTCCTCCTTTTTCTCCCCCCTTCTTCTTCTTCTTCTTTTCTTCTTCTTCTTTGTATTTTTGACATCCAATTGTTTTAGCACCATTTGTTGAAAAGACTGTCCTCTCTTGATTGGCTTGCCATTTTTCTTTTGTCAAAAAACACTAAAGTATACTTGTGATAGTGCATTTCTGGGCTCTGTAATCTGTTCCATTTATTTTGTCTATTATTTTGCTAATACTAGCCCAACCCATTGTGATTACTACAGTTTTATAGTAAGTTTCAAGCTGAGCAATAATAATCATTCAATTATGTCTTTAGTATTATGTTCTTTAGCATTATGTTGCCTATTATAACATTTTATCGTCCCAAAAGAACCTTTGGATAACTTTGTTAGTATCCAAAAAGTAGCTTCCTGAGACTTTGATTGAGATTATACAGAATATATACAAGTTAGGGAGAATTGGCATCTTAATAATATTGAATCTTCTAGCACATGAATTATACTACAATAGATCTTTGATTTTTTTGTTTGTTCTTTTGCAGTACTCAAGTGTTAAACTTAGGACCTTGTGCATACTTTTCAAGAGCTCTACCTCTGAGCTGCATTGTTAGTCCCTTTTCCATTTTTACATTGAGATAGGGTCTTGCTAAATTACACAGGCTGCCTCTGGCCTCAAACTTCCTATCCTCATGCCCCTGCATCCTGAGTTGCTGGGATTACAGGAATGGACCACTACTTATATCCAAGTCTTTGATTTCTTTAATCAGATTTTTATAGTTTGCTGTTCACATTTTGTTGGATGTACTCGTAAGTCTTTTTTAAATTATCATTTTAAACTAGTAATAACTTAACTTTAGTATTTCTGCTTTCTAAAAATGGTAGTATACTTCATTACAGCATGAAAATAACTCTTTATTGTTCCTTCCTCTTGAAGATATGAAGCAAGGGAAGAAACTATCAAACAATTTTTGGCAAACCTTTGTTGTTAAGAACACATTAATGACTAGGAATAGAGACTTGGTGCCTACCCAAGTCTTTTGAAACTAGACAGTTTATAAGGACAGTCCTTCAAAAGTGGGTCACAGGAAGAAAAACATGCAAAGACAACTTAGATCTCAAATCCTCAATACTAAAAGGAAGAGGACACCTGAGGTTGATTGTTTAATGACCACAGATACCTCTTATTCCAATATGCTCAACCCTCTGCAATATGACATTGGCATGCCTCTTACCCAGAAGTAGAATCTAGTTCTTTTCTACCTGTTCAAATCTAGGCTGGCCTTGTGACTTATTTTGTCCAGTAGAATGTGGAAGGCCATGCAGCTTACATCTTCACACCATTGGAGAATTTTCTTTAGACAGCTGTACAAGGAACTCTGTCTTGCCTACTAATATGTAAAAGACCACATAGAGAACAAACTAGATATTCCATAAAATATATTCACCAATATGTGAGTGAGATCTTTTTAGAAATTTCAGCCTAGCCAACCTCTAGTGAAATTCAGTCACCTGAGTGAATCTACCCTAAGCGCAAAGGATATCCACCCATATAACCTACTGATTGTGAGGAACAGTAAATTGCTAATATTTCAAAGTACTAAGGTTTAGGATTGTTTGTTATATAGCAAAAGGGCTGACAAAGTACCATAAAAAATATTTAGGCTTTGAGATTCAAGAAGCAATACAAGGGGCCACTTGTAAGCTCTGAAGCCCTGATACCTAAACTCTGAGGGATTATGATTGAATACAATTTGGATAACTGCAGAGGAGAAAGGAAGGTGTTCTAGCTGGGTAGAATAGCACAAGTAAGGATAGGCAAGAGGCAGGGAATGAAGGCAAAATGAACTCTTCTTTCATGCATTTTTCTTTTCAAACCAAGGAGCTCTGTGTTTCTCTATAAATCTCCCAGTATTTTGCTCTACTGGGGGTATACTTAGTATGTCATCTAGAAGAGTAAAAATTAGTGTCAGGAAAATAAAAAGAAGACCAGTACTTAGTGAGCTTTTACTATCTGCTAAGAACTTGACATTGGTTAATCTCACTTAACAGTCAAAACATTCCAGTGCCATAGGTATTTTCCCTTATTTTACAAAGGAAGCAACTAAAGCCAGGGAAATTAAGTACTGTAACTTGCCAAAGTTCATCACCCTAGTAAGTGGTATTATTTTGTTTGCTCCTGTTTCAAAATCCATGCATTCTTACAACTGTATAAATCCCATCATTAGCCGCATTTAGTTTATTTCTTGGAAAAATGTAGGGACTCAAAAATGTCTATCTGATGAAATTTAGAGGAAGAAATCTTATGTGACAGGAATTTCATTAATCTTTGACTCTACTGATATTAATAGATAAATATTTCTCTGTGCTCAGCCTATTTCCATTATGGTTTTAGTAATTCATAACTAAGTCATTCATTGATCAGTTTAACAAATATGTTTAGGCATCTCAAAGAACCAGTTGCCTAGGCACAAGAACCACAACAGTAAGGTCTCTCTCTCTCTCTCTCTCTCTCTCTCTCTCTCTCTCTCTCACACACACACACACACACACACACACACACACAATCTCTGACTTCTGGGTGGTAATTTTTGGTTACTTCCTCAAAGAAATTGTGGATAGTGGGGCAATCCCTTCACATCTTTAAACAAGTTGGCTTCCCATTCATTTGTTTCTGTTTTGGTTTGGCCTTCTGACAAAGCAATGGGGGTAAAAAATATATCCAAATTTTTTTGATCCTCATAAATGAATAATAAATGAGTGCCCCTTACCAGAAATGGGAGCAGAATTTACTAAGGATTTCTTGTTTACCTTCAGGGGTTACAATGTAGAACAAATATTTGTTCTTTGTAAGGAACTCTGTACTCTGGTTAGAATGATTTAAAATGATATTAAAAATTCAATTATTCTGTAGCACATATCAAAGCCCCTGGAATGTAAACTTAACTGAAATGTGCATCTAGACTAGAGTTTCCTGAAGTTTCTATGGCAAGTTTGTCAAAAGTTAGAGAGTGTCAGTTGTTCCCAGCTGTTTCTAAGGTTCACAATTCCCACCCCCACCCCCACCCCAAACGTTCTCTGAAATTCTTGGCTGAAAGAACTGTTTGTTTCTTTATTTAGCAAAAACTAGCACAGCTCTGCTTAGCAGAGGGACAAGCTGGAATTTGCAACTATCTATGTTATCACCCCGGCAATTGCCAACTTGTCACAGGTGTACAGCACAAGAAGAGTGGGAAGGAGGCAGCCACCGGCTGATGTGGACTTGGATGCTGGGGTTCCACCCTCAATGACCCTTACACTTTCCAGCATCTGTTAGGGAAATCTGCTTTTTGTGATGGGCAGTGGTGGTGGGGGGTGCAGATCTTACTCGTTGTTCGCAAGACATTTGGAGTCTGCAATTATAAGCAGAGCTGTTGACACAAAGCTGCTTGACTATTAAGTTGTAAAGAAAGGGATGGCAAGGATAACTTGAAAAGAAATAAATCAAAAGCGATGAGTTTTCTGAGAAGCAGAGAATGAAACTGAGAGATTCTTGTTATTTTTAAAAGCTGCTGAGTTGGTCTCACTTCCTTGCTAAGTCTCTTCATTTTTTTTTTTTTTCCTGTTTAGAAGATTTGAATACCTTGCCTGCACTGAGGGGGAAAAGAAGAGGCTCAGGTAACTGACAGGTGGGCAGGTGGCTGAACAGGTATGGACATTTGTGCTGCAGGTCAGCTTTCTATGGGACTTAATTGAACAATATCACCTCTCGCTTTTTTTAATTCTTCCCCCTCATTGATCAAGCTGCTTTTGAGAAAAGTGATATTTTGCATATCTGGCTAAGTACTGTTAACAGCCTCTGCCTGCGGTTTGTTAAAATTAAAAAAAAAAAAAATAAAGTGTGATCTTGCCGGAGAAGTAATTTGCTTCTCTCCTACCAATGATGGCTTGTACTTTATGCAAATTGGTATCTAGGGACAACAAATCCCATTTAATACATATGCATAGTTCATAAAAAAAACGACGTGAGAGAAAGAGCAAAAAAGATAAAGCAACGAGTCAGCAAAAGAACAGGTTCCGAGGAAATTTATTGTCCCAAATTGGACATTTGTAACAGATGATGTGAACAAGTGTTAACTTTGTTTTCAGCAGCTCTTCACGTACATTCACTAGACATCACACAGATTATGTTTTAAGGATCTGAACTGTAATAAAAAAAAGTGTCTATGGGCTTTAGAGTGTTGTGTTCCATATGGTTAGGGAAGTACGGAGTTATTGCGACAAGCATCTTGTGAAGCTCATTACGCGCAGTGGTGTTAGATGCGAATTGCCGCGCATAGCTATAGGGTACGTACATGACATCCCACAGTCAGCAGATAGCAACTGGAAATGAAAGATATGAAGGCACAGAGTACAGCTTCAGGGAACATGTTAGACAAAACATCTGCTGGTATCAGAACACTGCATTATCAGATCATTGTGGCCATGAATTTTTTATAAAGACACTTTTTTCCCTCAGACCGCAACTTTCAAAGTGACATTTTGTGCAAAAAGTTTTTGATTGAAGTGTGATGCCAGGACAAAGTCCAGTGCAGTGATTCATTGTGGTCATAGCCCACACTGGCAGCCCAAGGAAATGCCTTTGTGTAAATTGGGGCAACGTCCACTAGCAAAATCCCTGTTGTACAACATGCACATGGCAATGCAGAAGAAGGAACATTTTCTCAGCAAAAGACATGACTGAGGTGCTCTGGCCTTTCTTACCACTCTGTGTATGGAGTGGTCTGTTTTCTAGACATGCACTTACCACTCCCTTTCCACATATGGATGCAGAATTGGTCACCAGCTCCCATTAAGCAAGGAGGCCATATTCCATGAATTCACCTCTTGTGCTTGACCCGTTAATGGCAGCATTTCTCTTGTACCATTTCTGCCAGAGAGTGCTCCTGTAAGATGCTCTTTCATTACAGGAAATATATGTGGATGAAAAACTAGACGAGCTCTGGTCCTTGAGAGAATATGGTATGTTCGTTAGTGCCCCAGAATCCTTGGGAGACAAAGAGATGAAGGCCCAAGGAGAAAGAAGGAACGAGGAGGTTTCTCACCTTAAGAAGAGCTAAAGGTCTTGATGTTTAGGACCCATTACAGGGTGTCATATATTTCATCTTGGAAGATAATAAAGTGCTTCTAAATGCATTATTACTTATGGAAGAGTCAAGCTCTCTACTGCCGTATTTCTGTTAATGTGGTCCTAAAAAGTGGAATAATTTCAATGATTCTGACCACCCAGGCCAGAGGTTGGAGGAATAAATATATCTATTTTGAAAGATCAATTGCTGATGTCAGATGGATATTAGCTGAAAGCAGAGAATACCAGAAGATGTCTATCTATGTTTTATTGAGTATGCAAAAGCATTTGACTGTGTGAAACATAATAAATTATGGATAATGTTGTGAAGAATGGGAATACCAGAGCATTAAATTGTACTTGTGAGGAATCTGTATATAGACCAGGAGGCAGTTACTCCAAAAAAAACAAGGAAACACTGCCTGGTTTAAAGTCAAGAGAGGTGTGCATGAGGGCTGTATCCTTTCATTATACCTTTTCAATCTCTATCCTGAGCAAATAATCTGAGAAGCTGGACTTTGTAAAGAAAGAATGAAGAAGAAAAATGCAGCATCATGATTGGAGGAAGACTCATTAACAATCTGCCATATGCAGATAATACTACTCTTCTTGTTGAATGTGAAAAAGATTCAAAACTTATTGATGAAGATCAAGAACATAGCCTTCAGTATGGGTTATGCCTCAGTAACAACAAAACAAAAATCCTTACAAATGGGAGAGTAATCAACTTCCTTATAAATGGAGAAAAAATTGATCCATGTCATTTTGCTTTACTTGGTCCTACAATCAACACTCACAGAAGCCACACTCAAGATTTCAAAAGACACATTGCATTGGAAAAGCTGTTATAAAAGACATCTTTAAAGTGTTGAAAAGTAAGGATGTCACATTGAAGATGAAGGTGCACCTGACTCATGCCATGGTATTTTGAGTTATATCATATGGTTGTGAAAGCTGGACATTGAATAAGGGAGACAGGAGAAGAATTGATTTTGAGTTATGGTGCTGGAGGTGGATGTTGAACAGACAACTAAAAGAATGGACAGCTAAAAGAACAAACAGATCTGTCCTAGAAGAAGTGCAACCAGAGTACTCCTTGGAAGCAAGGATGGCTAGACTGTGTCTGATGTATTTTGGACATGTTGTCAGGAGGGACCAATCCCTGGAGAAGGACATCATGTTTTGGAGAGTGGTAGGTCAAGAAACAAAAGAAAGACCCTAAAGTAGATGGGTTGACACAATGGCGGCAACAATGGGCTTTGTTGTTGTTGTTAGGTGCCGTGGAGTCGAGTCCAACTCATAGTGACCCTATGTACAGCAGATCGAAACACTTGCTGATTCTGTGCCAGGCAAACAATCTTATTTATGTTTAAGCCCATTGTTGCAGACACTGTGTCAATCCATCTGGTGGAGGGTTTTCCTCTTTTGCGTTGACCTGCCACTCTTCCAAACATGATGTCCTTCTCTAGGGATTGTTCTCTCCTGACTACATGTCTGAAATATGTAAGACGCAGTTTGGCCATTTTTGCTTCCAAGGAGCACTCTGGTTGTACTTCTAGGACAGATCTGTTGGTTCTTTTGGAAGTCCATGGTATATTCAATAGACGTCTCCAGCACCACAATTCAAAAAGCACTGACTATAAGCGATTTTATACATGGGTGGGAACATGTATGCGTGAGTTTTTTTTTTTTTAATTTTTATTTGCTTCCTTCCTTGTTTTACTCTCTTCCCTCTTTTTATTCTCCTTCTCTTTTTCTTATGCTATATATGCATCCTTGTATTAATTATTTTACCATCAGAGCCCCCACATGTCTTTCAGTTTGCCGTGGGGGCTTGCGTGTTGCAATGAGGGTGAGAGCTCTGCCACTGTAACCTTAGACATGAGCAAGGTTACCCAAGGTGGACAGGTTTTCAGCTGAACTTCCAGACTAAGACAGACTAGGGAGTAGGACCTGGCGAGCCACTCCCAAAACAACTAGCCATTGAAAACCCTATGGATCGCAAAGAAACACAATGGGCTTAAACATAAGAAAGATGGTGTGCCTGGCACAGAATCAAGGAGTGTTTTGGTCTGTCATACAGAGGGTCACTATGAGTCAGACCCAACTTGATGGCACATAATGACAACAACAATGCAAAAAAAACTATAAGTAGAAGAAAGCGGCAAAGACTGACATTAGGTCCTCAAAATGGACACGGGAAAACTTAGAGGAAGTATTTTCCTCTACTCTGCAACCAATAGTCAATTTAACATTCTTTTCAGTAAACCAGTGAACTCCTCTTTTAGTCAATCTGGAGGAAAAATTAATAAGACAAAGAAGACTTGAAAATTCATTCATTTGGCAAACACTTACTGAACATTAACTACCATGAGTGATCCTTTTGCTGTGAATAAATAAAATTATTTTATATCCACATTCATTTTCTTTAAAAAATCTATAAATTACAAGTTGGTAAGCAACACTTACAGTTAAACATTAAGTAAAAGGAAGAAGGAAGAGAGTTAAGGAACCGTGAATCTGGCTTTTTCTTGATGTCTTGAGAAGGTTTGCTGTTCCAAGTAAATTTGGTTTTGGTTTTTGTGAGCTCCAAGGTTATGGGGAAGATAAAGCCTAGTGATTATTTTAAGTGGAAAGTGTAATAGGAGACTCCATTACATACAACTAATCCCTCAAAGGGCCATATACCCTTTGTAATATGAAACACAAGTAAACATAATCCAGTCACCAGCCAATCACTAGCACACAGTCCTTGTCAAAGGAAAGCAAATAAAACTTCCTGCCTAATAACTTTGCTTTGTATGGGAATGGGGGGTATATCTCTCAGGAAAATCTATGATCACAAGTCAGCCATGACATGGCCATGTCAGTAATTCATACAACTGGTATATGGGTTGTCAACACACACACACACACACACACACACACACACACACACACACAAACACACATACAATTTGGTGATAATTCCTGCCTGGTGACAACCATACCAGATAGCTTTTTTCTAGTAGAACTCATCTTTAATACAGGCTTCCAAGATCCCCCCAAATATTTACAAGATATGTAAGAAATACACAAGAACACAGGATAGCATGAGTGAAAATCATTATAATTTGTGGACAACACAATCAAAAACTTCAGGAAATATATTTATTAGATAGAGAGTATAAAGGAAATACGTGCAATTAGTACCAGGATAGTAAATACAAGACTGAATTTATGAAAAAGATTTAGAGGTTATAATTATGTAAAAGTGCATTTGAACAAGAAATCCATAGAAATTTTAGAAATAATACATACCATATATTCTCAGGGGGCTTGGATTTAGCTCAGTTGGTAGAGCTCTGCGCTGCAGTCCCTGAGGTCCCGAGTTCAATTCCCAGCACCACAAAAATGGGAGAAGGGCCTGGCAATCCACTCCGAAGGCAATCCTGAAACAGTGAGCCATTGCAAACCCTATGAGCATCGCTATGAGTTGGATACCGACTCGACGGGACCTAACAACAACAATAATATATATTCTCAATTCTAATCCAGACACTTTCAGCAGTTTTAGAGGGCTACAAAATCACATGCAGATTAGATTGTTCATGTGAATTCAATCCACATGTAATTAGAACCCACATCTAATTTTGTAGCCCTCTAAAATTATTGAAACCCTTATATGTCTGCCAATTTGTTGTGCTGTCAGGGATTGTGTATTGCTCTGATGCTGAAAACTATGCCACCAGCAAGGACACTCATGGTGGACAGGTTTCAGCTGAGCTTCCAGGCTAAAACAGATTAGGAAAAAGGACCCAGCAGCCCACTCCTGAAACAATTAGCCATTGAAAACTCTATTAATAGCAGAGAAGTACTGTCAAATACAGAAAATGAGGCCCCCAGGATGGAAGGCATTCAAGAAACCACTGAAGAAGAGTTGCCTCCTTAAAGTGCAGTTGACTTTAATGATGGGAATAGAGTAAAGCCCCCGGGATCTCCTTATGCTTATATGGCACAATTCAAAAGGAGAAGAAACACAGTGACTACAACATTAGGTTCAAATATAAAAAGCCTTTGTGCATGGCACAGTGTTGGGTAGGTCTGTTGCAAGTAGGGTCACTGAGTCAGAGCCTACTGAACCACACTCAACAACATAACTGTTGAAAGATAGTGGATTAGAATTGAGAGTATATGATAACTCCATGCATAGGTTTATAGTTGAATAGATATAAAGACAGAAATTTTGTGAGCTTTAAGATATATAGAAAGCTGGATACTATAGCACACACCTATAATACTAGCAACTCAGGAGGCTGAGGCAGGGGTATCATGAGTTTGAAGCAAGAGGTAGCATGCACTACTTGGAAACCCTGTCTCAAAAACAAATTCAAAATAAAATAACAACAACAAAATTTTAAAGAGGGAGTAGGCATGCAACTCAGTGGTAGAACACTTGCCCAGCATGTGTAAGGCCCTGGGTTCAACACTCCGTGCTGAAAATCAAAACAAAGCAAAATGAACAAAAAAACAAAAAACAAGAAATATGTGAAAATAAGCAAAGACATGCAAAATATCTAAAAAGTTAAATCAACATGAGGGACTAAAAGTTCTAATATCTGCCTAATTAAGTTTCAAAAAGAAAAGAGAAAAGAACTGAAGTAATATTTGAAAGTTTAACAATTGAGAATTTCACAGAATTTATATTTTAAAAGTGCCAATTCTCAGATTCATTAAGCTAAATGGATCATAACCAGGAAAATAAATACTTAGGCATATGAAACTACAAATCATAAAAGACATAAACACATTAAATATCAAGAGAAAAATGAAAACTTTCAATGGTTTGATGAAATGACAGCTAACTTCTCAACAGCAACAATGAAAGCCAAACACAGTGTGGTAATGTTTTCAATGTGCTCAGAGAAAATAGCTGTCAACCAAGATTGCCTGTTAATCAACATAATTTTCAAGAAAGAGGGCAAAATAATGATATTTTGTGAAACAAAACTAATAGTTCACTATCAATGGATCCTCTTTAAAGGAACTTTTAAAAAAGATGTAATTCTCAAAGAAGGAAAGTGATCCCAGATGTTAGCTTTGAGAACCAAGAATAAATTATGAGCAAAGAAAATGGTAATATGAATAAACTTTGACTGCATAAAATCATAGTGGTGAATTCTCCATGACATTAAAAAACAAATAGACAAAACAATAAAACAAACAAAAAAATGAAATGAGAGGAGTGTTTCATACTAAAATAGTCTATAAACCAGGCACGGTGGCATATGTCTGTAATCCCAGCAATTTAGGAGGCAGAGGCAGAAAGATTTCAAGTTTGAGGCCAGAGGTAGCCTGTGTAATTTAGTGAGATCCTTTCTCAAGATAAAAAAAAATAAAAAAATAGGCTTTGGGTGCAGCCCAGTGGTACAGCACTTGAGAAGTATGTGCAAGGCCCTGAATTCACCCTCCCCAGTACAGGAAAACAAACAAACAAACAAATAAAACAGTCTATAACCAATCGAACATTTATGTTGAAGGGAAAGATATTGATTTAGTTTTCACAAAGTATGCATGCTAAAATACATTGTCAGGTTGCCAGGTGTTGTGGAGTCATGTCCGACTCACAGCAACCCTCATAGGGTTTTCAATGGCTGATTGTGTTGGGATTGCTTCGGAAGTGGATTGCCATGTCCCTCTCCCACTTTTGTGGTGCTGGGAATAGAACTCAGGACCTCAGAGACTGCAGAGTGGCACTCTACCAACTGAACTAAATCCCAGCCTGCTAAAATACATAGGTAATCATTAAGCTAAATACAAACAGGTCACAAAAATTCTAATAAATTGAAAGGAAAAAAACAAAAAGAAAAATATAATCCTTCTAAAAGGAAAAGGTAAAGGAGAGGAAAAGTAAAACATAACCTGGGATAAGTTAGAAATATAAAATCAAGTTGAAGATGTAAATCCATATAAATAAATAATCACAATAAATGTAAAGGGATTTTATGATCTGTTGTTGTTGTTGGTAGGTGCCGTTGAGTCGAGTCTGACTCATAGCAACCCTATGTACAGCAGATTGAAACACTTGCCGATTCTGTGCCAGGCAAACAATCTTATTTATGTTTAAGCCCATTGTTGCAGACACTGCGTCAATCCATCTGGTGGAGGGTTTTCCTCTTTTGCGTTGACCTGCCACTCTTCCAAACATGATGTCCTTCTCCAGGGATTGATCTATCCTGACTGTATGTCTGAAATATGTAAGACGCAGTCTGGCCATTCTTGCTTCCAAGGAGAACTCTGGTTGCACTTCTTCTAGGACAGATTTGTTGGTTCTTTTGGCAGTCCATGGTATATTCAATAGACATCTCCAGCACCATAATTCAAAAGCATCAATTCTTTTTCTGTCTCTCTTGTTCAATGTCCAGCTTTCACAACCATATGATGCCACTGAAAATACCATGGCATGAGTCAGACACACCCTCGTCTTCAATGTGACATCTTTGCTTTTCAATACTCTAAAGAGATCTTTTGCCACAGCTTTTCCTAGAGCAATGCGTCTTTGGATTTCTTGACTGCTGCTTCCACGGGTGTTGATTATAGAGCCAAGCAAAG
>VMDO01004373.1:0-89703 GCA_007922755.1 Pedetes capensis
AAAATTTTGTGCTGGAATTCCAAACTTCAGTTTATTTCCTAAGAGAGAAATGTAGTTCTATATTAAATGCGTTAATATAGTTCGCAGGGCAACACAAAAGTAGCATCTACTTTTATATTATTTAATATAATGAGGAGAAGCAGATAAACATATTTTATCATTACAGTTTACATCTTCTTTTAAAACTTGAAATTGTCAGTCTTCTATTTCTTTTGTCAACAAAGAACTAAAAATAATACATGTTTTTAAGTAAAAGAAAGTGTTCTCATAAGGGTTAGATGCAAAATGAAGAAGATAATTTTATCAAAGGAAAGTTTAAAGTCATGAACTTGGGAAAAATGCAAATTTTCATGGCTGTTTTTAAGAAAAGATGAGTATTTATACAGTTTTTCAAAATTAGTCTTACTAAAAGCAATACTGTATTAAAACATATCTTACAATCCTATTTTGACAATTCAATGAGTACTTTACACTAAGAAAAAATAACTAACTTTCAATTAAATTACTTCCTATTGCCTACACTGAAGCCCCAAAGCTAAGATATTACTGTAAATTTATCTGCAAAGTTGCGTTTCCTTTTATGTGCCTGCAGGTAAAAATAATGTGCTTATCCCTTGGTGATAACAAACATAATAACTTTATTAAACTGCTAATAAATAAATATTTTCCTAAAAATAAATTGTCCTAATATTCTAATATGTATCTTGTACACATCTGCAAATTTACCAACTCAAAAGAATGTATTAGAGATGTTGGTTTAAAAATATTAGTTAGTATTAGTATGCTAGTTGGGACCTGCAATTATCTTTTTCAGCTCTGGAAGGTATTTGGGAATGGTTGAAGAGCAAAAGATGAATAGTGCAGCACTAAGTCCTATTAAATCAATGCACAGACACAGCAGCAGCAGAGGTAAATAAGCTGTGGAGGTCTCAATACCAATAAAGAAGATAAAAATAGTTTTACATAGCTACTTACATCATAGCCTAGGAGCTCGGTCTGTGTGGATTTATCTACTCTTGAAGCAAAAGCCTTCTGCAAATGCTGGACTTTTACCTGAAAAATGAACAAAACAAAACAAAACAAAACAGATTTCACATCATTGGGGAGGATGTGCTTTTACACTAATAGTTTCCACATATTAACACCTGATCAGTGTGCAATTCATGAACTAATGTGCGCATGCTTTGTTATGGCTGTGTTTTTCAAATCAGCTTAAATATTTAGAGATTTAGTTCCAGGTCATAACTATGTCACCTCAGGCATCTTTTCTTCTAGTGTAGGAGCTACTGAGGCAGAACCATAGGGAATGTTAGAGACAAGATTTTACTTACATATACAACCAAATGTTTATATTGTGCTTCTTGTTAGATGTTTCCAATAAATTAACTTGCTGATTTTGCTGATCTCATTTCAGGACATTTATATTTAAAATCCAAAAACAATTTCAGTCAATGACACAGCCAGGGAATTACATGTTTGCATTTAATTTTTTATGCTTTTTTATTCTCTTTGGGGTTTAGCTCAGTTTGTAGAGTGCTGCTCTCTGTGCTCTGAGGCCCTGGCTTCAATCCCCAGCACTGCAAAAATGGGAGAAGGACTTGCAGCCTACTCCTGAAACAATATGCCATGAGAAACCCTAAGAATAGCAGAGAAGCACTGACATAGTGCCAGCCATGGCACACTGGGGAGTGTTTCCTCCTGTTGCACATAGGGCCACTATGTGTTGGACCTGACTCAATGGCACCTAATAAGAAGGAGCCTTTACACCATTAGGAATCTGTACTTTTAGAAACTGACACTAATCCAACCCTGTGATAAATACATAAGGAATGTAATACATGATGGACGCATGGGGCATTGTATTTTATTTATTTTTAATGTTTACTGTGGGGAGAAGCTTGACACAGGATCTTGCTGTGTTGCCCAGGCTGTCCTAGAACTCACTATGGAGACCAGGCTGGCCTCAGATGCACATCGATCCCCCTGCCTCAGTCTCCTCAGTGCTGGCATTAGAGGTGTGCACCACCTTGCCTACCTTGGGAGACCGTATTTTAAATGCAAATGTACTAATTCTTGGTCAACTAATTTAATTGGGCTTCGGTGTGGGGACTTCTCATTCCTGCATGTATCACATAAAATATAATTGTGGGGGGGATTTTATTAATGTGTTTACTGGGTGTCTGGAAGCTTGGAGTGCACTCACATGATCAAATACCCTCTTGGGATTTTTATTACTATTACCATCCATTTTAAATGAGAATAACATAGTTTACAATGGTTAACTAACAAGAAATTTTCCAAAGAAGTGCACGTTATTCCTATTAGATTCTGTTTTCACTTGTTTTAATGGAAAATTTCTCTCATATTTCTTTTCTGTTGAATGCTTAATAAACTAGTTGTACGATACCTGCATGATAAAACAAGGCCAACTCTGACTTAACCTCAATTTTCTCCAGATTTATAGTGGTTATCAAGAACCTCAAGCCCAAGAATTCCAATTACACACAAACCTGCCTTCTTCTCCCTCTCCTCCTCATCTTCTTCTCCAGTCTCCCTTTCCCTCCCCTCCTTATCCTTCACTCTTTCTTTTAGTTCTGGGTGAGATCTGCAAGATTATTTAGGATGTGTAACAAAGTCCATATATAACTGATGTAAACAGAATCTAGTTTGCCTTATTAAAAAATTGAAAAGAAATATTTTATGTACTCTTAATATCTCATACCTTGTAACTTCCCTAGTCATCAAACTTCCAGTACAGCTATTCAGACAAAAGTGAAATGCAGACTAGATAATTTAAAGAGAGATGAGGTACAAGTTTAATTGAAAAAGATAAGTGACAATGTAGCTGCCTTTTCCAAACCAAATTTAAAGTGAGAAGGAGCACATAGTGTTTATTTAGACTTATATGAATGGGGAAAAAGAATGGGGAGGGATAGTAATAGATAAAGCAGTAACATTTGCTATCATTGGTAGATTGCTCAGAAAATCTGAATATCTACTTTTGAGATACGTTGGAATCATAAACATCTGAAAAGTAAGTTTCATGGTAAATCTGTTAGTGCACAAACATTGTGTATAAATTATAAACTGCACTCTAGGGTATAAACTGGGGATAATAGCTAGAGGATGAATCTATATGCTTCACCTCATGTTCCATCAGGCTTCCATCCCACTGATTGGAGGGGGAATGTGCTGGTAAACTCTGGCTCTTTGAGCTGAATTATCTGACTTAGAAAATTCGAATAAAGATGAAAAAAATTCACACAGTTCCATAAGCCAATAGACTAATGAAAGCAAAATGACAATTAAGAAAATTAAATAAAACCAATTATTTTTTGGAAATAAAACAAACAAACAAACACAGACATTTGTAATGATCTTTATGGCCACTCCTTCCTGCAGGTATTAGTCACAACAAATGTGACGTATATGGATGATAAATGGAGCACACAGAGATACTCCATGTTTTCCTTTTCTTTTTATTGTTGTTGTTAGGTGCCTTGGAGTTGTGTCCGACTCATAGCGACCCTCTTTGGGTTTTCAATGGCTGACTGTTTCAGGATTGCCTTGGGAGTAGATTGCCACGTCCTTCTCCCATTTTTGCAGTGCTGAGAATTGAACTTGGGACCTGGTTTTCCCAGGTGATCTCTCACCTAAGTTCTAACCAGGCCTGGCCCTGCTTAGCTTAGGAGATCTGACGGGATCAGACGCCACAGTGCTACAGCTGCAGGCTTCTTTTTATTAGCAGTATTAACTTCACGAGGTGAGGAGTTTCACGATAACAAGCCTAGACATGCCTCTAATATACTTCGATAATGTGCATTATCACTCTTTCTTATCCTTCTCTTCCCTTTCCCATTCCACTTCTTCATTCCTAGCATTTCTCTTCTCAACTTCACATCCTTACTTTTTTCTTTTTTATCTCCTTTCCAAATATGAGGGAAAATGTGATATTTGTCCTTCTGAGTCTTCAGTTCCATCCCTTCTCCTGCAAATGATATTTCATTTTTTTATGGTAGAGTAAAATGCCAATGTGTATATCTACCACATTTTCTTCATCTATTCATCTGTTGATGGCCACCAAGGTGGATTCTGTAACTTGGCTATTGTGAATAGGGCCAAAGTAACATGGATATGCAGGCATCTCTGCAGCAAGCTGACTTTGACTCTTTAGGCACATACCCTGGAATTGGTATGGCTGTATCAAAAGGAAACTCTACTTTTAATTTTTTTGAGGCGCTTCCATACTGATTTCCATAGTGGCTGGAGTGACTTACATTCCCACCAGCAGTACACAAGGATCCACCCACCCCTGCCTTAATCTCGACAACATTTGTTGTTCATTTCTTGATGGTAACCATTCAGATTGTAGTGAAATAAAATCTCATTGTTTTGATTTGCATTTGCCTCATGGCCAAATTTGTTGAACATTTTATTATGTACTTATCGGTCATTTGTACTTTTCATTTGAAAATTCTGTCCATTTCCATTGCCCATTTCTTTATTGGATTATTTGCTCTTTTGGTGGTAAAGTTTTTGAGTTCTTTACATATTCCAGGTATCAATCCCTAATGGATGAGTATTTGACAATTTTCTCTTGCTCTATAAAATGTCTCTCCATTCTGCTGATTGTTTCTTTTGCTGGGAAGAAGCTGTTTAGCTTGATATAAATCTCTTTGTCAGTTCTTGTTTGTATTTCCTGAGCTATTAGAGTTCTATTCAGAAAATTAATTTCTATGTCCAGATCTTGAAGCATTTTTCCTATTTTTTTCTGTAATAGTTTCAAAGTTTCAGATCTTATATTAAAGTCTTTGATCCATTTTGAGTTGATTTGTGTATAAGGTGAGAAATAGGGATGTAGTTTCTGTCTTCTGCATGTGGAAGGTTTTCCCAGAGCCACACATTAAAGAGGCTGTCTTTTTTCCACTGGAGGGCTTTTGGTACCTTTGTCAAGAATCCAATGGCTTATTTCTGGTCTATGTGTCTTTTTTTTTTTTTTTTCTTTCCTGTTTTGTTTTGTGCCAGGACCTCTCTGCTTATCACGTAACATTAAGTCACACATTGTCAAGATGGTACTTGCATTGTTCTTTTTGCTGAGGATTGCTTTGGTTACTTGGGGTCTTTTGTGTTTCCATATGAATTTTAGTATTTTTTCCTATTTCTGTGCAGAACATCATTGGAATTTTAATTGGGAATTATATTAAATTTGTATATCATTTTTGGTAAGATAGCCATTTTAATAATATTTGTTCTGTAAGAACACAGGATGTTTTCTCAAATGTGGAGGTTAAAGTATAAGCTTCTAATAGGTTGAGGTGCAAATAATTTAAAAATGAATAATTTATTTAGTGTAATGAAAACCAATAAATACACCAAAATTAATGACACATTTCTATAACATACAATTAGAAGTTTTTTGTTTTAAAGCTGTATTACTTTTAGTAGCTAATTCTCCATGGATCTCTCATAGTTCGGCGAGACAGATGAATGTTTATGGATTTGTGTATTTATTTATTTGTAGTTCTAGGAGGTTGACTCTGGGCCTCACACATGCTTTGCAAGAGCTCTACCATGGAGCCACACCCTCAGCCCATTTTTTACTCTTTTGAGACATGGTCTGGCTTAGTTATGCAGGCTACCTCTGGCCTTGAACTTATGATCCTTCTACCTCTGCCTCCTAAGTTGCTAGGTTTACAGGTGTAAGCCATTGAACGTAGCAATAAATTTATTATATGATGAGAAGTGTATTATAGATAATCAAATAGAAAGTAGAATACAAAAGTAGATATTGCTGGATGGTGAACTGCAGATGAATGTATTTCTTATATAAACAAAGTATATATTAGTTTTATAGCTATGCATATATTATATCAAAATTATGAAAACAGAACATTCTGGATTTTCATTTCCACATTCCACTTCCAATAATTAAATTCTTGATTAAGAATATGGGTTTATTTCAGTACAGAGAAATTTCACTGTCGTGATATGAATATATTTGCATATCTTAAATGTACCTTTTTAAAATTAAATGCATACTGTGTATTGAACAGGGGAATGGGACATAAAGGAAAAAAAAAAAGAAAATATAGCCTCTTCTATAAAGAAACTTCCATGGCAAAAGAGGGAAAAAACATAAAATTAGCATCCAACATATAAAGTACAGTGATATCACGACAGAGGTGTATGTGTGTGGTCGGGCTGTATCAGAGAGGAGATACATAAAAGAGTTAAAAATGTTAGAATGAAGAAGTAACAGACAGCTAGAACTGGAAAGATGAATTTTTGCTAGTGAATTTAGTGAAAGCAAGTGATGTAGAGTCTCTTTGGAGCAGTAACATTTACAAATAATTAGAAGTCAGAGAAATCATTACAAAGATCTGTGTAAAAAGCTACAATTTTAAAATCTTGAGAGAGAACAGAAGGAAAAACAGTGAAGAATGATGCTAGAGTTAAATCTAGTCTATTCCAGAAAGGATAGAGCATGCTATGTAAAAGAATTTGAGAATTATTTTAATTTTCAGAATATTGCTTTATAATTAAAAACCATAATATATTCCAAATAAATTACAACATAACAATTTGAATGTGTCCTTAGTTTTATATTACGCATAAGAAAAGGAATAAGCAAGAAGCAATACAGAGAACATTCCTTGAAATGTATTGACTTTACTTTTCCTGACCACCAATTAATTTACCACATGTGCCTTAAAGTGGCTCTTTGACATTCTCCCATGCAAGCACACATAGTCATTCATTCTTCTAAGTTCTCTAAGAGGGGTATTGGAAAAGTAAAACAACCCAATTTCTGGTAGAAAAATTTATAAAGAAATCTGTATCCATGATAAAAAAAAAAACCAGTAAAATTGTTTTTTTAAATAGTTTTAAAAATGAAAGTACACCTGCCTCTCCCCTATTACAAAAAAAAAATTCAGAATTGATTAAAGACTTAAATGTAAAACTTGAAATTATGAAATTACTTGAAGAGAACCTAGAGGAAATGCTTCAGGAACACTGGAATTGGCAAGGAGTTTATGGATAAGAACCCAAAAGCAAATGAAACAAAGGTAAAATGGACCAATGGGATTACATCAAGCTATAAAGTTTCCACACAGCAGCAATATGAGGCTGATATAGGAAATATATAAGAGTGATGAGAAATGGGATATAAAGTAAAAAATGTATCTGTGCTGTTATCCAAAATTTGCGAAAGAATGTGTGTCAACGGGTAGGTTTAAGATAGGAAAAGGAATTTCCCAGAAGTGTATAAAAAATAAAGTCTACTTAAAATAGTGTAATTCTAAAGTCATGGATCTAAAGGTTATGTTTATGGAAATGAAAATATTCTTGAAAAATTGACGCTCTTTAAAAGAAGGTAAAAGCTAACTTTTAAAATTGAAAAGTAATATAACTTGTCAAAAGAAAATTCACAAAGTGCTCCAAGTCAAGTCTAATCTCAAAATTGTTGTTGTTGTGTGCAGTCAAGTCGTGTCCGACTCATAGTGACCCTTATAGTGTTTTCAATGGCTGATTGTTTCAGTATTGCCTCAGGAGTTGATTGCCATGTCCTTCTCCCATTTTTGTGGTGTTAGGAATCAAATCCAGGACCTCAGAGACTGCAGAGCAGCGTTCTCCCAACTAAGTAACCTCCCAGCCCAATCTCAAAATTAGTTGGGTCAAAAAGAATTTGAACACCAACTTGTAGTGAAGTTCAATGCTGATCATAAGACTATTTACATAAAACAAAAGAAAAAACTAAAGATAAAATCAATAGGCCTGCTTAATGACACCAACGCCAATGATAAGATCAGGAATGAAAAGCCAGCATTGCACAGATCACACTAATTATTTTCATCTACCTGTAGTGAGAGCATACCATTGAAAACATCAGGATAATTATAAAGAAGCACAACAGTGGCCAAGCAAATAAACCTCTTCAAATACAACTTAAAATTTCTTGGTGCTATCAAGGAGACATTGACATTTATTAATTAACCCTCAGGACAGGGCTTGGGTGTTGGTTGGGTTGGTCACACAGGTGCTCAGGCTCTGCAGGACATCCTGTTAGATGGAAGCGTGGCTGAGCTGGAACCAGGCAGGCTCTTACTACACTGCCAAGTTCCTGTGGAGAGTGCCATGGCATGGGGAAAAGTTATTGAACATGGTTTTTCAAATCATTAGCAAAGTATGTTTACCAAGACAGGAAAACAGAACAATTGACTTTTTTTTTTTTTTTTTTTTTTTTTGCAGTATTGGGCTTGAACCCAGAGCCTTGCCTATACTTCACAAGTGCTCCAACACTGAGCTGCATCCCCAGCCCTTCTTTATTTTTTTATTTTGAGACAGGGTCTTGCTACATTACACTGGCTGCCTCTGGCCTCAAACTTATGATCCTCTTGCCCCTGCCTCTTGAGACACTGGGATTACAGGCATATGCCACTGTGCCTGGCCCAAATGCAATTAACATTTTGTTTATTTATTTATTCATGTATTTATTTTTGCAGAAATGGAAGTTTGAAGCCAGGTCTTCGCAGATGCCTTGCAAACTGTCTGCTGCTAAGCTGCTCCCCTACCCATTTTTTACTTTTATTTTGAGACAGGATCTCACTAAGATGCATGGGTATCTCTGTCCTCAAACTTGTGATTCTACTGCTTCTCCTTCCCAATTCCTGTACCGCTCAACAATTTTTAAAAAGCCAGATTTATAATCTCAATTTTTAGTCTTCCATTCTGTGAGGCCCCATTCATGATCTTGGTTTGGGATTCACAAATGTTAGCAACTGGCCCATTACTGAGTTGCTTTCAAGTTTTTGGTTTATATTACTCAGGTTGAGCACGGTTAAGTTTTTCAAAGTTGCTGAAAAGGGCAGGAATAGGAAATTTATTTTGTGTTTGTGTGTTTAAAAACTGAGTCAAAACTGTAAAGGCAAACAGAAAGAGGAAATGTCAGTAAATCAATAAAGCAAACATCTGGAGGACATATTTATTTTTCATTGGATTTTATACTTGGACTAAGAAGCTGCCTAATATCTTCCACCTCACCACTGGTAGACTATGATTGGATTGTTGATGATTTTTTTTAATGAAATTTGACAAGTCTTTATGTTGTATAATTTAAATTTATAACAGATTACCTATAAAAGATTATATAAACTGAAAACAACTAAATTATAGTTTAGGTCACTTCACTTTAGAAATAAATAGTTTGATCAAGAATGTAAATCAGCAGTGAGTATCTTTAAAGTTTGAAATTATTAGTAATACTTGTATCCAGATAACCATATAAAATATTCTAAAGCATATTAAGTTTCACAGGGCCCAAACCTTTGAAGGTTTAACCTGATGTCCAGTTCTGGTGAGCTCTCTGCTTTCCAGTCTGCCACATGAAGGCTGTCCTTCCACCATGCTCTGCCTGCCACTGTTCCACCAACATGGACTACCCCTCTGAAACCATAAGCCAAATCAACCTTTCCCTTATGAAGTAGTTTCTGCCAGGGATTTTCATTACAGAAATCCAAAAGCTAACAAGTACATGTGGTTCTCAGTTTTTTTCAAAGAATAAGTTGCACTGTTTATTTATAAATTCCAGCAGTTTCGTTAATGGTGGATTAAGCACATATTTGTTTGATTACTTTAGGGTGTATGGCATGCTAATCCATTTCTTCTAGCTTAATGCTCTTATCAATAACATGTAACTAATTAAGAATGGCCTTATAAAGAGGGAAATGAAGGGGCTGGCTATGAGTTAGATCATTCAGAAGCAAGAAACATTAATTTTCAGGGTAGTAACAGTTGGCAGTTTGTGACTGATGCAGAAAAGCATGAGGGAGGGAAATTATGACTAGAAAATAGCATGCAGATTGTTTTTGGATTTGTCTCTCCACATTCAAACACTGGATAATTACATCTGTAAAATTTATTTCACCATTATATCTTCATTTTATATCCACTGCCACTGCCTTAGTTCACTCCCTATGGGCAAGCAGGGGAGTGGAGCAAGGATAGATGCTGGGTGTCTATAGACTACTCTCACCTCTCACTCTAAAGGCCTCTGTACTGGATTAAATCAGGTTCCCCCCAAAGTTATGCCTACTTGGAACCTGTGAAGATGACCTTATTTAGAATCAGGGTCTTTGCAGATATAATCAAGACAAATTAGATTATGCTTGTTTTGGACAGGCCATAAATCCAATACACCTGGTTTCCTTATAAGAAGAGAGACATTCAGAGTGTCACAGAAAAGCAGGCAAGGCTACATGAAGGCAGAGGTAGTGATTAGAGTGATGCAAACAACTTTAAGAATTCCTAGGAGCTACAAGAGGCCAGGAGTGATCTTTCCCTAGAGTCTTTAACTGGAATGTGATCCTGCCAATATTTGAGTTTTAGACTTCCAGTGTGCACAGTGTGAGGGAATAAATTTGTGTTGTGTTAAGCAAGTCAGTTTGTGGTACTTTGTTATAATAGACCAGGAACCTAATGCAGCCTCCTAGCTGGTTGTCCTGTCTTCACATACACTTTCTCTACTCCCTCTCTTCTGTGTATAACACAAAGTAACATGAAAACGTATTGCATCAGTCTTCCACTTAAAATCCATTAGTAACTTTCCACTCCAAGGACAGCCACAAGTCACATGTGGTAAGTACTTGAAAAGTAGCTTGGTCAAATTGAAATTTGTTTCAAGTTACAATACACACTGAGTTTTAAAGAATTATTGTTGTTAGGTGCCTTTGAGTTGTGTCTGACTCAGCAACCCTCATTGGATTTTAAGTAGCTGATTGTTTCTGGATTGCTTTGGGAATGGATTGCTACATCCTTTTCCCACTTTTGTGATGCTGGGGATCAAACCTGGGTCCTCAGAGTGTGCAGAGCAGTGCTCTAACAACTGAGCTAATCTCTGCTATTTATTTTAAAGAATTAATAACAAAAAAATCTCATTAACATCCCACAAATAATTTTATATTTATTACATCTTAAAATCATTCTCTTTTGGATATGTTCAGTTTAGTAAAGTATATTTGAAATATCAAATTATGCAAATCACCACTCATGCTTGTTTTATGTTATTGCAGAGTTCTGGTCTATGCAATCAAAATTAAGCCTCTTTCCTTGGTACATCCTACCTCACTTGGCACTTGCCAATATATTATACTAACTTCATGTTCTACTGCTCTTGCACTTGCAAACTGAAAACATTCCCTTTTAATCTCTGTTTACTGAATGTCTCTCCTTTAAACTAACAGTCACGTCTTCTAGGTGTCTGTCTGTGTATATTCCATCTGACTTTTCACACTAGCATGTAAACTCTTCCGGCAAGGTCTGTGGTTTTCGAGTCCTGCTGTCTCTGGACTGCCTTAGGTAGTCGGGGGCACATTCTTGTTGTTCAATAGTTTTTGAATAAATGAAGGAGAAGGCAAATGAACGAAGATACGTGAGGTTAGAGTGGCATCAGAGATCAGCTGGTGAACTTGACATTCTGCAAAGTCATTTCTTATGCAGGAGTTAATATTGTGGAAGTGACAAGTCCACTGAGATTTCTAGCATTTGTGTGGTATACAAATGTAAGTAGGGACATACTAGAAGTGGAAATGAGCTAAGGGGTTCATCTAGGAATCCTGGGCTGTATAAATGCCTTAACATGAAATAAAAGAAGAGGAGAAGAATGGCAGTATGGGGAGAAAGACAAAAGCATTGAAGAATGGGCACAAATTTTACGTGCGTCAGAGGAACATCAAGCAAGAAATGCTTATTTTTATGCACAGAGTAAGATTTATTTTATTTAAAGAGAAGCTTATGTACTCCATTTTCATTCCTGCTTTAGTTTTATGTCATGAGAAATTACTGAAGTGATTCATCCAATTGTTATTAGGGGGAAAAATGAATGTAAATGTGTCTTTCTGGGAAATAGGATCCAACACAATTTTTTGACACATCAAGTCTCAAGTATTCCCTTGCTATCAGCATCCTGGTCTACACATACAAATTCTATCATCAGGAGTATAGTCTTGTCTTATAATCCTTAACTGCATGAGGTGACTTCTATGAGAAATATGGCCTTTGTCTAGACCTGTCATTTGTCTTCTTGGTCAGTGACTTTGGGATAAACAAATATGCACTGCTTCCATCGGCATGAATTGTTTATAGGATGACATTTCAGCTTGCCCTGGCATACGATCATAGTCTTGCCTTGGGGGTGAGGTCTGCAGTTTTCCCTTTGCATCAGCAAAATGTGGGTCATTTCACTTGAGAGAAGGACTTGTTGCAAATGCATATGGATACGTTCTAACCAAGGTTTGGACTATACTGTATTTTAGTTCAGTTCCTCTGAATCTTCTATTTTGCAATTAATTCTGAATTTAGGTGGACAAAAAAGGATGTTTATTTTTCCCTTTAAACTTTATTAAAACTATTTATGTGGTATGATAAAATATGATGAATGTTTAAATTTTTAAAAAATTATGGTGAAAGACACATTGCCATTAATCCACCTCAAAATACTTCCCATGGCTTCATATACACTTATCCCATTTTTCTTGCCACTTTCTGAAGCAGTGTTGGAAGTCCTCTCTGCTGAGTGTCTTTAATTTTATCCTTCATCACAAGGCTCCATGTCACACTGTCTCTTCTGGAATAACAATTTCTGTCAAATAAAAACACTGTAGTATGTCCTCCTCCACCTTATTTGCTGGATCTGGCATGGTGCAATTTCTGGCTCTTCCCCAAAGTCAAAATGACAGTGAAAGGTGAACATTTTGAATCATTTCAAGACATGTCCTACAGCCAGGTCAGCACCACTGGCCACACTCATGGAAGCAGACACCATAACTGCTCCAGAAAGGGGCAAGTATAAACAGCGAGGGGAGTGTGTTCAAAGCCAGGAGCAACCTGTGAGAGGAGTTAACTGCAATGTGCCTCCTACTGTAATAACTGCTTATTTAAAAATTCACTGCATCTTAGATCACACCTTTTATATGTATGGGTGTATATGCACACACATGTTGAATAAATTTGGAATAAAGGAGTATCAATAGAGTCATTCACAAAATCTAGGAGAGTTATAACAATGTTGACTGGTACAACACCAGTAAGTCCTCAATTCAGCTTTGAAAATTGTTCCTATTTTTAAAAAATAAAATGAAAATCCATATAGGTAAAACAGTAACCTTTCTGCAATAAAATTTTCAAACTGTGCAAAGACTTCTCAAGCTTTTTCCTACTTGATACTTTTATTGAGGAAGATCAAGATATAATACTTTTCCCCCTTATCACTATGATTTTAAAATTAGATTCCTGTTTTGAAGAAGATTCATTTTCAGAATTGTGAACCTTTTATTTTACAGTATTGATTTAATCTCAATGTACATAAAAATTCTTAGACCAAACTGTGAAGTGATACATAATTCTTCAAGGTGGTCATTCATTAACGGTAACACGCTAAGGATGGATGGCATTCTGCAAACACAAGCAAAGGGGAGATGAGAAGATCCCTAAGGACTCACAGAGTCAGCACAGCCTTACAGGGTGACAAACAACTAACAAACATTTGCTGCCATCAATCACACATCACCAGACAAATTGTACATATAGATAATACTTTACCAGCAAACTCAAGAAATTCTGAATGTCACGAGCTGCAATGGCCTTCAAATTTTCTTTAGCACACTCATAAAAAAGTAAAAATATAAAATAAGGTATAACCCCATCTATGCATATTTAAAGACCAAAACCTAACAGAGCGGAGAACCTGAAGAGGTTATATGTGACAACAGAAATTACCTAGTCACATTGGATGTCAGTTTATTCATTTTCAAACAGAAATGGTAGGTAAAGATATTTAAAACTGGATATAATTGATTCTAAGAATATTGCCCAGAAAAATTAAGCCAGATTCAGAAGAAGGCAGGGAAACAGGGACATCATTGCTGATGTCAGATGGATATTAGCCAAAAGCAGAGAATTATCAGAAAGATGTCTATGTTTTATCGTCTGTGTAAAGGAATTTGACTGTGTGGATCATAACAAATTATGGATAGCACTGCAAAGAATGGGAATACCATGGCATCCAATTGTACTCATGAGGAATCTGTACACAGACCAGGAGGCAGTCGTTTGAACAGAACAAGGAAACACTGCCTGGTTTAAAGTCAAGAAAGGTATACATTAGGACTGTGTCCTCTCACCATATCTCTTCACTTTCTATGCTGAGCAAATAATCCAAGAAGCTGAACTTTGAGAAGAAGAATGCATCATCAGGATTGCAGGAAGACTCATTAACAACTTACGTTATGCAGATGACACAACTCTGCTTGCTGAAAGTGAAGATTTGAAACATTTACTAATGAAGATCAAAGAACATAGCCTCCAGTATGGACTGCAATTCAATATCAACAAAATAAAAATCCTTACAATTTGGTCAGTATGCAACTTCACAATAAATGGAGAAAAAATTGAGATTGTCCAAGATTTTGCTCTACTTGGTTCCATAATCAACATCTATGGAAGCAGTAGTCAAGAAATCAAAAGACCCACTGCCCTGGGAAAAGCTGTGGCAAAAGATCTCTTGAGAGTGTTGAAAATTAAGGATATCACATTGAAGACAAAGGTGCTCCTGACTCACGCCATGGTATTTTCAGTTGCATCATATGGCTGTGAAAGCTGGACATTGAACAAAGAAGACAGAAGAATTGATGCTTTTGAATTATGATGCTAAAGACAAATATTGAATATGACATAGACTGCCAAAAGAACCAACACATCTGTCCTAGAAGTGCAACCAGAGTGCTCCTTGGAAGCAAGGATGGCTAGACTGCATCTGTCATATTTTGGACGTGTAGTCAGGAGGGACCAATCCCTGGAGAAAGACATCATGTTTGGGAGAGTAGCAGGTCAATGAAAAAAAGGAAGATGCTCAACTACATGGATTGATACATTGTCTTCAACAACCAGTTTAAACATAAATAAGATCCTGTGCCTGGCAGGGAATCAGGGAATGTTCTGTTCTGTTGTACGTGTTGTACATGTACATGAATCAGACCCAACTGGACGGTCCCTAACAACAACAAATTGTGTGAGTCAGCTAAGGAAAAAGGAAATATCAGGAATGATTCCAAATTTCCCATTCTGAGCAATTAGAAGGCTGGTGGTGTGCTATTTCTTGCTTGGGACATGTCTTCAGAGGAGCAAATTCAACTGGCAACAGGAGTGAACAGGACAGTAAGACACAAGACAAACTGAGAATGCAGCTGGGAGGAGACACTATGTTAAAAAGTGAAGTTACTATTGGGAATTTACCAAAAGGGAGATGGGTCATCATACCACAGAGACACCTGCATCTCCATGTTCAATGCAGCACTTTTCACAATAGCAAGGATATGGAATCAACCAAAGTGCCCTTCAACAGAAGAATGGATAAAAAGACTATGGTATATATACACAATGGAATACTACTCAGCAATCAAGAAAAATGAAATAAGGTCATTCACAGCAAAATGGATGGAATTAGAGAAAATTATTTTAAGTGAATGAACACAAGCTCAGAAAGAGAAACACCACATGTTCTCACTCATATGTGGGAGCTGAATCAAAATTCTAAGAAGGAAAAATCCTATTCAAAGGTCGGATCAAAATAAAAAGGGGGGGGGGAGATAAGAATGGTGTCGATATAAATGGTCTAGAAAATGCATGCAATTGTTCTAACAAAATAAAAACAAAGACCACTACAGGAAAAGTTTCTATCTTAAACAGAACTGGAACCCAAGGTCATATAGAAAAATATTACCAAGTAAAAGATAGAGAAGACTTAGATGGGGAGGGTGGGAGGAGGTGAAGCATAGGGGAGGATAAGGGGGAACCTATATGAATAATGTACATCAAAATGCATATATGGAAATGTCACAATGAAAAGCATGTCAGAATGAATCACATTAAGGTGTACAGTAAAAATTTCCATTAAAAAAAAAAAAAGAAATCAAAAGACAAAGCTGGGCATGGTGGCACACGCCTGTAATCCCAGTGACTCAGGAGGGAGAGGCAGGAGCATCCCAAGTCCGAGACCAGAGGCAGTCTGCATAATTTAGAAGAGACCCTGTCTCAAAAAGTTAAAAAAAAAAAAAAGGGCTGGGCGTGCAGCTCAGTGGTACAGCACTTGCAAAGCATGCAAGCAGGAAACCTTGGATTCAACCCCCAGTACCACGAAAGACAGACAGAGAGAGAGAGAGAGAGAGAGAGAGACAGAGGGAGGGAGAGAGAAAGGGGGGAAAGAAAAGAAAAGAAAAGAAAAGACCCATTTTATTGGGAAAAGTGTCAAAAAGACTGTTTTAAATTATTGAAAAGTAAAGATGCCACATTTAAGACAAAGGTGCGCCTGACTCATGCCATGGTATTTTCAGTCACATCATATGGTTGTGAAAACTGGACATTGAATAAGGGAGATAAGAGAAAAATTGATGCTTTTGAACTTTGGTGCTGGAAACAAATATTGAATATACCACAGAATCCTAAAAGAACCAACAGATATGTGCTAGAAAAAGTGCAACCAGAGTGCCCCTTGGAAGCAAGAATGGTTAGAGTGTGTCTTACATATTTTGGACATGTAGTCAGGAGTGATCAATCCCTGGAGGACATTAAGTTTGGGAGAGTGGTATGTCAACAACAAAAAGGAAAATCCTCAAGGAGATGTATTGACACCGTGTTTGCATCAATGGTTTTAAACATAATATCGTGATCCTGGCACAGAATCAGGGAGTGTTTCCTTCTGTTGTACACAGGATCGCCGTGAATGGGACCCTACTCAACAGCACCTAACAGCAATATTAGGTAGCACTGTGGTTTAAAAAAAAAAACTGGTGGCAAAAATAAAAAGCATATAAACAGGAAAAAAAAAAAGTGAAGTTACTGTGAGACGTTCAAGCAGATACATGGGGATCCAAGCAGTAGGCAAGGGTCAGGCTGCTGAAAAGACCTAACAGCGCTGGTAACTGGGCTAAGAACATGAGTGACCTTTCCGTGAATTTACTCCTCATTCATATGGTCATGTGGTCACATCTTTTCTGCCGAGCCTTCCTCACTGATCTCCTTGCACTCAGAAACTCTCTTGGGGACACTGCCGTCCTTCACCAAAGCCACACTGCTACCACTGGAGCTCCTGGCAGCCCACCATGATTGCATTGTCACAGTTCGCTGACTTGCAGGGAGTGGACCCTTTTCCCATGCTGGACTTTTCCGGTAATTTTAGTAAAAGATTATGAAAAATAAGTCGATCCTTTTGGCACTACTTCACTGACAAGTAATAAAGTGTGGCAGCATGTGATGGTCAAGTTTCTGCCAATGCAGTCCAGAAAAAGAGCTGAATTTGATCTCCAAAAAAGAGAGAGCCAGGTGTGATGGTGCAAACCTGTGGGAGGCGGAGGCAGAGGGATCACAAGTCTGAGATCAGAGGCAGCCTGTGTAACTTAGTGAGACTGTCTTTTAAAAGTTTTTTTAAAAAGGAGGCTGAGGGTGCAGCTCAGTTGTATAGCATTTGCAAAGTAAGTGTGAGGCCTGGGTTCTGCCCCCAACCAAGGGAAAAAAAAAAAAGAAAAAAAGGAAAGAATTGAGAGAAAGAGAGAGGGGGAGGCAGGGATGGAGAGAGACGACAGAGAGAGGGAAGTAAAGAGAGAGATAGGGAGGGACAGAGAGAGGGAGAGAACCAGAGAGAACAAACTGACAGAAGAACAGAGGCACACACATGCTGAGAGTGAAAGTCAGCATCTCTGGGTTATTAATTATAGTTGCTGCTGGGGCCCGGCCTCAGTCTTGTTCTTGGTTTCAATTAGTCACCTCAGAAGTCTTTTGAAATAAATTCTTATATGAATTTAAGGCAATGCTCCCCAACCTTTTTGGCATAGAGACAAGTTTGGTGGAAGACAAATTTTCCCTGGGGCTCAAGAGGTAATAGGAATGATGCTGAGTGGCTGTAAATACAGGCGAAGCTTCACTCACTCACCCACCATTCTCTTCACACTGGGTTCCTAATAGGCCACAGACTAGGGTTGGGGACCCCTGAGTTAAGGGCAATCAAATTTTTTTTGTCATTTATAATCTAAAGAGACCTGATTCTAAAGAATGGAAAGACAAGACTGATTCTAAAGAAATTACACATTTACAAATACTCATTAAATAGTGGTAGGATCATAAGTAGCAGTCTGCAAGTCCAGTCTTATTTCCTGTTTAAAATATTCTTTATGTAAACAAGTTATTAGGAATTAAGAAATCATACAGGAAAGTTTTTATATAAAAGTTATGTAATCATAATCCATGTGTATAGTGTTTATTACTTACATGTTAGTATTCTCCTTACCTTTTTCATCCGCATTCAGAGCACTACATATTATTCTGTATTCAGCTTTTTCCTATTACATAATATATATTTCAATTTCAAATAACATTGATGGTGACTACTTTTAAAAGATGGCAACATATTATAGATGCAATTTAAATATCCCTACACAAGTAGTTAAAGGTACCCAAAATTAAAAGTGAAAATTTTCTCTATTACAACTAGTTTCACTTACAGATTTATACACTCTTAACTCTTTCAATTTTTATTATTTTTGAGATTAGAACAATTTTAGTTATAATTTCCTGTATCACATTAGTCACCCTTGACAACATAATAAAAACTGAGGAAATGTACCCCCACTTTTCTTACTCCATCTTCCATTTTTCATTGGCTACACAATAACATTATTTTTATTCTTCTAATAGACCTTAATTTTTTTTTTCTTTTTGCGGTACTGGGGGCTTGAACCCAGGGCCTCGTGCTTGCATGCTCTGTAAGTGCTAGACCACTGAGCTGCACCCTCAGCCCATTTTTTTTTTTTTTTTTTTTTTACTTTTTGAGGTAGGGTCTCACTAAATTTCACAGACTGCCTCTGGTCTCAAACTTGCGATCCTCCTGCCTCCACCTCCCCAGCTGCTGGGATTACAGGCTTCCGCCACTGCGCCCGGCTCTAGATATTGATATTTTAAGCGATCTAATTAAACTTCTATTTCTTGCCATGTCAAATTCAGAAAGTACCTAGTAATCATTTATTGTGAAAGCTTATCCTTCTTTTGTCTCTCTGCAATTTTCAATTTTTATTATTATTAACATTTGATTTATTTGATATACGTATATCATTCTGCAATTATAGTAAGGCTTGCATTTTTGCCTACAAGTAAATTATATGTTGTTGCTGTTAGGTGCCATCAAGTCAGGTCCAACTCAAAGTGACCTAAGTACAACAAATGGAACACTCCCAGACACTGTGCCAAGCCTGGTACTATGTCTGTGCTTCTCTGATACTCATAGGGCTTTTGATAGCTGGTTGTTTTGGGAGTGGGATGCCAGGTCCTTCTCCTAAGCCTATAGTACCTGCTACTGCTAAGCAGTCTCCCATCCAAGGTCTAACAAGGCCTCACCTGCTTAGTTTCTGAGATCAGGCAGGATTGGACAGAGAGTGGTATGGCTGTAGACTAATTATATTTAGGAAAGATAAAATATTATGATTTTGATATGTAAATATTATGTAGAGAATAAAACAAGTAGAACAATTGATCCTAAGAAAATGAAATTCCACTGATTAAGTGGAATTCCACTTTCTGAGTAAAAAGGTCTTCCAAGATTCAAGCATTAATGGAAATTCTTTTAATTTCATTCTCCTTTCCTGACATGAGAATTTGTAATTTTTATACTAATGTACTTCCTGAAATTACATTATTAAATAAACATTTAGACTAATTTCTGAACTATATTGAACATTTTTGTTCATATATCTTTTATATTTTGAATTGTTTCTTAGGATAACCTGTAGGAGTATAATTTACTAAATAGTATCACAAATATATTTATTGCACATTTTACATATCATTAAACTGTATTGCAAAGGATTGTAACAATGAAAATACCATAAGAAATAAATATGTGTACTGAATTGTCACCAATGCCCAGTACTGGGAATTTACATTTAAAAACATTGGCTAGATTAGTGAACACAATGTTACTTCAAATTCATATTTGCTTACCAACAAAGGAGAATGAATGTTACCAGATGTTAGTACTCTAGTTTTCTTTTCCCTGATTTGTCTGTTATATCTGTTTCCCTTCCCAACTGTTAATAGAAAATGCTCATTTTGAGAGTAATGTATAAATTTGGTGATGTCAGATGCTTGTGTTTTTCCCATATGTCAAACTGCCCATCAGGCATGGCCACTTCAATATCCTTCATGCACCACAATCTCAGCCATGTTCTAAACAAAACTTGTCATCTTCTAATATTTTGTCTTCTTTTAGATTCCCTTACCCAGTGACAGACAGTTTATCAAAATATTTCCCAATAAAGACTATGATTCACCATGGATGCTTAGCTCATCATGATAATTTAAAACAAAATCTGCAGAATTCTTAAATAATTTCCAAATTGTTCCCTTGATCTCTACTTCAACTGCCAGTGTTAACTTCAGGCCCTCATACATTTTTTTCCCTCCAGAGTCACTTGAATAACTTTTTAAGAATACTTCCTCCTCGGGTTTTGTTTCACTTAATATATGCTCCATATTGCAGTAAAACTCATCTTTCAGAACCCCAAAATGATGTCACGCTTGACTGGTTTCTTACATATTCAAAATAAGTCTGGAATGCTTTAGAATTATTTGTCTGGTTCTTTTTTTTTTTATTAGAAATTTTTAATGTACATCATAATGTGATTCATTTTGACATGCTTTTCGTTGTGACAATTTTCATATATGCAATTTGATAAGCATTATTCATATAGGTTACCCCTTACCCTCCTCTATGTTTCCCCCCTCCCCCCTTCCTATCTAAGTTCTTCATGACCTAGTGACTAGCTATGTGTTACAGTAGTATATTACTTCCCAGCACTATGAGCTACCCCTATCCCAAAAGTTTAATTTCTGCTCAAAGAAACTGATTAGCTGGCTAAAATATTTTTGCTTTTTATTATATTTCAGCCAAGCCTAACCAATGTTTACCTTCTTCACATAGCTGAAGATCATGATTCTTGTGACATAGAATGTAAATGATTTCACACATTTCATTTCTTTTTGGATTTATAAATTGAAACTTGTTTGATTCAGGCAATTGCAGAAGAAATGGTTTTCATAGTTCATTCTTTTTAAAAGGGTTAAACAAAGCAAACCTTGGGATGTCCATTGATTTTTGGAGAGAACAATCTAGTTTAGGTTCAGTCCAACATAAGCAATTTCTTGTAAAACAATTTTAATGTAGAATTTTATGACAATACATTTATCCTTCAAATCCAGTCAAGAAATATATCACTGAAGGAAATAACTTCCTACCTAGAGGTAGTGTTGGGTTTGCTTATGTTAATATCAAATTTTTTCCAAAAGGAAAACTTTCTGGCATCCCAAATATTATTGATGTATACGATAACATGATAAATTTATTGTGAAGTACCATATCTTTTTGGCTAGCATTCTACAGCAGAAGAAAAAGTGCAGCCAGCATATTTTAAAGAGTAATACTTCTAAAGCAGAAATTTATAGGCAAGTAAATTTAGTGTTATTTCAAGTCTTTTAAATACTTCTGAAATATTGTTTTTACTTCATTTTAAAATCAACTTAGGTACAAAGTACATATAAAGAGAGAGGTTACATACTGTACTAAGTGTATATACACAACTGTAGAGTTTTCAAGTTTATCACCATTAACATAAACTCATTACCTTATTAATTTTAATCTGATTTCAAAGCAGTCAGAAAATAGTTGAACCGTGAACAAACTGAATTTACATTTGCCATTGAATCCCAGACACTATAAAGTATAATTATCATCTGGTTAAAATTAAAAAAAGCCAACTCAATGTCTAGCACATGGAAAGGATTTAGTGAATGATGGATGTAACCATTATTATTACTTGTCAGTATATGAAATAGTGCCAGAACTGCTAGACAATGAAGAGAGAAAGGGAAGAAGAAGTGAATATATGAGAAACAGAGATGAAAGAAATGATGGCATAAAAAGAAAAAAAAAACAAGAAAGAAAAAAAGAAAGAAAGAGGAAGGAAGGAAGGAAGGGAGGAAGGAAGGAAGGAAGGAAGGAAGAAAAAAGGAAATAGGACAAGCAGGATGAAAAAAGAGGAGAGACAGAGTTCCTGTGGACAACAGAGACAGAGAGAGACGGGGTTAATAAGTAGTACAGTCAAATGTTTCCTGTAACAGGCGAGATGTTTAGGGGAGGAAGATCAGCAAAATGAACTGGGATCTGAAATACTACTTATCTTTTGGTATTTGCTTCCGTGGTGACGTTAATACATCGTCATGCACACATATTGATAATTTCATGTATTTGTAGTGTATCGAACATAATCAGTCTTTCCCTTCCATTGCTGTGTTGCTTTAGTTTAAAAACACAGGGGCTGACAGTGTGACCCAATGGTAAAGTGTGGACACAGGCCCTGCTCAACCATCAGGAACAGAACAACAAAAAGATAATGTGTTTTCATCCATTAAATTAATGTGTGGAGAATACTCAAGCCATAAAATAAGCAATATTGAGCGGGATTCAGAAAAGAAAAAAAATTAGATGAGATTTCAAAAGTCTTGCCACGTGTTATCTATTGATTCTGTTTTAAATTTGTGAATTATTTAAAAACTGAATATAAACAAATTTTCACAAAGATTATGAGCTAATACTTGCTTGTCATTTGTATACTTCATGAAGTATCCTTTTACAGGAATATTTATAAGGTCAATTTCCAAACATCTCTTTTCATTGTAACTGGAGAATTTTCTTCATTGTCAAATAAACAGAGAATTTCAACTCTACAACATTATCTAGCCATAAAGGATGTACATGTAAAATCACAAAGTAACATAAAATAAAAAATAAAAAATATTTAAAAGAGGAAAGTGAGTCATAAGAAAATTTATAAACCACTAACTAGCAATTCTTCATATAAATAACACATAGGAAAATAGATACAAACACAGCACAGACACATAATAATTTAGAGTTCAAAAAATGTCCACCTTGCCTAAGTTCCTGGTCATCACCTCTAAATTATACTGAGGCCACAATAGGTTGAGAAAGGCACAATCCCAGATCTGATAACATCACACTAAGCAGGTGATTGTAAAGTGCTCTGTTTAAGGAGTGGGTAGCCCCCACTGAGGACAGAAAGAAGTGAAAAACAGCACAGGAGAGGCGGTTCAACTGTGCTGCAGCTCTCCTCATCCCACCCACCTACCTCTTTAGCTGTCAGCTGCCATGTCTATCAAATCACTGCAGTGAGTACCACTTTGGGCAGCAGTTTTGCTGGGTGAAGTGAAAGGAAGTGAGGGTGCTGACATGCCTTGGGCATTTAGTCTTTTACTTCTGGGTTCCAACCCCTAGGATGTGTAGATTTCAACCTTGCAAAACTGCCTTCTCCCAACATTCCACTAAAAAAAGAACTTGAGGGCTTTATCTTGACCAGAGCTATTTCCTGCTAGGTTGTTGAAAAATCAAGGGATAATTGTTTGATAGTGCACTGCATGGGACTCCCATGACAAAACCCATGCTCTGGACCCTAGCTCCCATGTGTACACCTTGAACTTCATTACACTGACAAACACTTTGATCTGCTTTTGGTTCTTCTCCAAGCCCAAGAACCACAAGAGACTACTGAATAATTTTGAAGAAATGCTGCTGTTTGTTGTTGTTGTTGTTAGGTGCATCGAATCAGGTCTGGCTCATAGGCACCATCAGAGAGTTTTCAATGGCTGATTGTTTTGGGATTGATATACTGACTATAATAAATGGGTAACTACATATGAGAAAAACTTTGCTCATGTTACCAGAAGTAATATTCCAGGCATCAGTCATATAATAGTAGATGAAGAGAATAAAGGACATGGGGTGTACTAATGTCCTTCTTTTCTAAGATGGAAGATATAATCATTAATACATTTAAGAAACAATATATATTATCTCATATATTTCTTAAGTTCAAAGAAACCAAAAGGAAGTTAACTTATAAAACATCTAAACACCCGAGAAAATTTCCAATATTGAATTAAAAGAGCAATGAATGTATAGGAACTAAAAAACGTTCTGAACAAGATGTCAGAATCAAATCCCAGTTAGACAGAAATTAAAACAAATGAGGATGGCTTAAACTAACCAAACAAATGACAAGTACCCATAAATTGAAGAAAGGAAAACAAAATCCAACAACACACCGTTTGCAAGAAACACGAGACTTAAAAATATTGAAAAGGACTAAAAACGTATGCCTATAAATATGAATGGGAAAAGGACCGGGCAACCCACTCCGAAAAATCAATCCGCCATTGAAAACCCTATGAATAGCAGAGAAGCACTGACAATAGTGCATCTTTGCCTATTGTATGTAGGGTCGCTATGAGTCGGATAGCGACTCGACAACACCTAACAGCAACAACAAATAAATATGAAGGTTGGAGTAGTGATTCTAGCAGGCAATCAAATTAACAAAATACTTCTTTGGATGGTGTGCAGTTTTAAGTGAATTTACAGGTGATTTGTACATGTAGTCCTAATCCAATCAAAGTGGAAAAAAATGAATGATAGAAGGTAGTATCTAGTTAAAGAAGGAAAAAGAAAAAGAGAGAAAAGAAGGAGCAAAGTCAAAAAGAGTGGGACAGGAAATTTTTAATTAAAATTCTACTGCAGATGAAGGTGTAATACTAGGACAATCATCCTTTCTAAGCCTAAGAGCAAAGGAAATTCTACCCTGTATGTCAATTTCTATCTTCAGATTGTGTGAGGCCAATTATGGAATAGACATTGATAATCTCATTTAAAATCTTGTTAGCATCTTTAACAAAGTAGGCAAGTAAAGTTTCATTTCAGTTTGCTAGGCAATGCAAATAGAACAAGTTACATGGAATATAATGAAGAGGATAGTAAACATAGTGCCATTGCAGCAAGAATGAAGTTGGTGTTGCCATTTAGACAACTCTCTAGCACAGATACATCTCTAAGTAGCATTTAAATTCTCCAAAGATCTGTCAAAATGATACAGGTCAAATAGGGAGACTTCAGAACAATGTTTGAAATTATTGACAGTAACAGAAAAATACCTTGCAAAATAAGGGTGAACACACTGTTAAACTTACACTTTTTTTAATTCAAGGGAAATGATTTTGACATAGAGAAAAAGAATGCCAGGTATAGTGATTATGCTGGAATTGTTATTTAACTTGCCAGTTGAGAGGAAAAACAATATTTTGATATACTGACATGTATCAAAGAGGGCTTTTCCTCCAGAAATATTTTAGGCTTAGGGAGAATTTATATCACTCAGTGATCTGCTTAAATCCACAACTAGTCTTTATCAAGTTAATATCTTATATTGTAAAGAAATATATGTACTTTCAAGCACTAGTACTTTTAAAGCTTTGAAAAATAAATTTTAGCCAGGAGTGGTAGTGCATGCCTGTAATCTCAGCAACTTGGGAAGCAGACGCAGGAAGATCGCAAGTTTGAGGCCAGAGGCAGCCTGCATAACTTAGCAAGAACCTGTCTCAAAACAAAAAGTGAAAAATGGGTGGGGGCATGAAAACTGCTTGCATGAGGCTCTGGCTCAATCCCTACCCCTGTTAAAAAATACATAAATAAAAAGGAAAAATAACTTTAGAAAATTATGTATGTAGGTATTATATATTGTAATACTCATTCTGTTGTATACAGAATCATTATGAGTTGGACTCAACTTGATGCCACCTAACAACAACCACAAAAAAGTCGTATTCATTTCATAATTTAACTGAAAAAAGAAATAAAAACATAAAATAAAATTAATTTGTTAGATTACTTGACACTGAAACCATACAAATATGTTTGCTCAACATTTATTAGTCTTCTTTTATATGAAATAAACTAATATTAGAGTAATATATTAAAATCTATATGTTTGAATACATTTAAAGATTGCTCAATTTGCCTGCTTTTTCTATAATTAGTTACATTTTCCCCTCTTTTGCCTTTTCTGTTTCACTCTCAAAACAGATTACATGATTTGGCAAGTCTTATAGAATTATTTGAGAAATATGTAATTTACACGAATCTGTGTTGGTGGTTTGCAGTTGGTAAGGGTACCTTCAGACATGCATCATGGTATTATCATTAATTTATATACACAGTCATTATGGTGTCTTAGGGTTGTTATTTATAATGAAACTTGACTTATTTCAGGCACAAAAATTATGGTACAGTCATCTTTGCAGTATTTTTCTGAGGTGACAAGCATTACCTAATGCTAGACATTAGGTATAATCTACATAACACAATGTCAAACTAAAACAGGAATTAGAATTTCATTTCTCAAGATCCTCAGAAATAGACTAAGATGAGAATTCCCACAAAAGTGATTTATTAGGAAGTGATCCCAGGAAACGTGAGACTGGAGGAGTGAGGACTCAGCAAGGGAAAAGAGGAAGCACCCAGGAACAGCCTCCGGTCCTCAGAGGGGGCTTTGACCCCCTTACAGGAAAGCCCTGCAGGAAGGGTCGCCTCATTTCTGAGTGATCACAGTCCGAGGCAGGTGAGCTGGCATAGGTCCCTCCTCACAGTCAGTCACTGGTGAATGGAGTGGGGTCTGCTTGGCCAGGGCTTGTAGGGCTCCGTTTCTGCCACAGTGTGCGCCTGACACTCCTAAAGCCAAGACAGCTCATTCGGAGACCAGCAAGGGCTGGACTTGGAGAGTGACGACTCCCGGAGAACACACATCCACACTCACACACAGACACACGCTGTGGCAAAAGAGTCTGCGGGGAGACCAGCACAGCACAGGCAGCACCTGCTCCAATTTACTTGGGAAAAACCATACAGTCCGGTCCTTGAAGGGAGATCCGGAGTCTCCGAAGCCCAGAGAGATCAGGTCATTTCCCAGAGGCCACACGAAAGACCAGAACTCCGGCCTCTACCCTTCACATCAGGTCACTCTCAACGACAATGCTTCACATCAATAACTTAACTTTGGTTATTTCTTATAATCATTGTTTTGTGCATATATTATTTAATGGTATTTCTTAATAGTACATTGCCTGCAGCTGTAGTCCTGTGGCATCTGATCCCGTTAGATCTCGGAAGCTAAGCAGGGTCGGGCCTGGTTAGTACCTGGATGGGAGACCGCCTGGGAACACCGGAAGCTGTAGGTTTGGGAGAAGGACCTGGCAACCCCCTCCCAAAAAATCAATCTGCCATTGAAAACCCTATGAACAGCAGAGAAGCACTGACAATAGTGTTTCCCCTGTTGTACAGAGGGTCGCTATGAGTCGGATACCGACTCGACGGTACCTAACACCAACAACAACAATAGTACATTAGGATGCAGTCTTAAAATTTTTGAAAAGAGCAGAACTTTGCTATTGAGCATAAAATTTCAATTCAGCACAAATGAAAATATAATGTACTCCTTTATATTGCAATGTTTACCCTTCATCACCCTTAATAAAGTTATTCACTAGTCCTTTTTTAGCCTATGTACCTTTCATATTTACTTATGGTATCTACATTTACAGCCGCTCGTTTCAAATAAAGAAGAGCTAGTTTGGAGTTATGCATGTATATATGTGGGCCAGGATTTAGCTCAGTTGGTAGAGTGCTTGTTCTGCATGCTCCAAGGCCCTGGGTTCAATCCCCAACACCACAAAAAAGAAGAAAGATTTGGCAGCCCACTCTGAAACAATCAACCAGAGAAAACTTTATGAAAAGCAGGGAAGCAAGGACATGATGTGGGGAGTGTTTTGTTTTGTTGTACACAGGGTTGCTATGAGTCAGACTTGATTCGATGGCACCTAACAATAAACAGCAATGTATGGATGTGTTTTGTGGTCCTGGGGAATTGAACTCATACCATGCTTTGCAAGTGCTCTATCATTCAGCTGCACCTCCAGCCCGATTTTTGCTTTTTATTTGAGACAGGGGTTCACTAAGTTATGCAGGCTGCCTCTGGCCTCACACTTGTGATCCTCCTGCCTCAGCCTCAAGAGTCACTGGGTTTATAGACATGCATCATCACGCTCAGCTTGGAACCTGGTTTTTGAAAGAAGACTTAAAAACTTATATCCACACAAACATGTACACTTAACATATTTTTTCAAAATGTATGATATTGCTGAGAATAATGTCCTCCAGTTTCATCCATGTTGTGGTCAATGGAAAGATCTTTTTTAAGGTTGAATAAAACTCCATCATACATACATACAACAGTTTCTTTATCCATTCATCTATCCATGGACTCAAGGCTGTTTCCATATCAGATCTTGAGTATGATGCCATCCCACTTGTTTTTATACACCATATTTTCAAAAGTATTGGAAAGAGTTTCAGGTTTCCAGAGATTAATTATCTAAATAAAAACTAACTTCTGTGAACAGTGATCAGGTTTGTATGATAATATTTGAGTGGCAGAAGGGCAGGTAGGAGAGACTGAGCATGTAAAAAAGCAATTTCAATATAAAAGTAAAACTCTATAAGACAAAGTATGTGGAACTTAGAGAACAAATTGAAGTCACTTGTAAATGCAATTCTTATTTACTACATTAATCTGATCCTAAAAGGCAAATAACAGTTTTTCTCAGGTAATGTTGATATAATATTTTATATCTTGATTTTTTTGTTTTTATTTTTGCAGAATATTGATCAGGGAATATTTTTATCAGCACAATGAGACTATTTGACAAAATTGCCTGAGGCTGCAATACTAGATGCAACCTGATTTTTACAAGTATTTCTCATATCCTCTGTGTAGACTTGCTAGTCAAGTAAACATAGAAATATTTATCAATTTTGATAACTCCTAGCCTTAAAATGGGGGAAAAATAATTGTTCACTATCAAGTTATAAACATTTACTAATGGTCTAGTCATATCAAGACACTTTCCTGAATAGAAAACTGAGAACATCTGTTTCTTCTTCTTTAGGGTGCTTTCATTTCTAGCTCATATTTTTTCAATTGGGATCCCCATTCCCATTTTCAAACAAATTCACTTATGTAGCGTGGGAAGATATGCCCAAAGTTAAAGCATTCCACAAAGTGACAAGTGATTTGTTTCCATTTATTTGAGTAAAATATAAGCACTAAATACTTTATTTTACTATTAAAAATAACACTAGACACCAATTCTTATGGTAAGCAATGGAGATTATCAAATGGTGAAATATAAAACAAAACTGTAAGCCAGGGCTGTCCTTTTGATACCAAAACACCATGGTGTTTTCAGAAAACAGGCAGACTCATTTCCCTGAATTTGCCTTTACTGCCTTTTTATTCACTATTCTTCCTATTCTTGCTCTTTCACAGTGTATCTCAGTCAAGAAACAACACTTAATATAGACGTATTAAGGGTAGATAAAATTGGTAGTAAAATAGTGCGATGTATTAGGGATATAAAACTGTTTTCCTCTTTAATTTTTATAATTCCACAAGTACTGTTGTTCACTGGCATTAGAACTGAACTTTAAAAATTCAGCTATAATCAACTATTACTTAATACTCAGAAGAACTGATTTCTTCACAAGACAACTATATAGAAAATTATGTATGTGACTGTATATTTACTATCATTAATAAAATTATGTATCTTGCCTTCTTCCAGGACCTATATGTATATGACCTCACTTCATTCCAAACTTAATTTGTCTTCTCCTTGGTTTTTACATTGGCTGTTTAAAAGTCATTCTCCATTGCCCACACTACATATCTGCTTTTCTATTCATTTTAAATTTCAAGTCCACCTAAGGGCTGTGATGGTCTCTTTCTGTCATTGTTGAGTCCTCATCAATGTGTTTTTCTTTTTTTTAATTAGTCTTGATATCTCTTCTGGATGTCATAGAAATCCATGTTTTAAGATATTCCTGAATGTGTGAATTTATAACTTATTTAAGAACAGAACAAAATGGTTCAGGAGTAGACTTCAAGCTGGCCTAGTCTCTGGAACTGAGAAGTTAACTTTCAACTTGCCCAGAAGTTAACATCTGAGAAGTTAACTTTCAACTTGCCCAGGTTCAAGAATGCACTGGACTCACTTTGTACAAGTTAGGGCACATGATGAGAAGACCAGAAAGAGACCAGGGGTTCCTAAAAGTCCAGCAAGCTGATTCAGGAGGATGCCGCAATTCTCTCCCTCCCCCATCCTGTTGTGAATGACAAAAACAGGTTTTTGTTCCCTGTAGAATTTTGTCTCCTACTGGAGGTTTCTTCAACCACAGCAATTCTTCTAAGTGGCCTGACTTGTGGAAGTCCTACCTACACCTAGGGGCACTACATAACCATATCTGCACATTTTAAATCCTTCACCATCATGGGATGTTTATATATATGATATATGTTTTGATTTGGCAGGTCTGTTGGTCTCAATTCTTTTAAGGAGTTTCAATTTGTGATACTTGTTATATACTCCAACACAGAAGTAATAATTGTGCTAGAGAATGCCTAGAAATTCCTGACTCCATGAGAATTATAAGTTCAGTACAAAACTAACCTTCTCTTTTCAACTCAGTAGACATGGCATTTTTAAAGGACTTTACTTTATAATGATAGCTTCCTTATTAAAATGCGGGGATCTGACACTCTATCATTTCTTTGTGTAGTGATGTTGGAAAACTTTATAAAATGTCTTTGCAACCCCTCAATGTTCTAATCAATATAATAAAGATAACTGTATAATGCACCACAGAATTGTGGAGTACTAAATGATGAGAAATCTAGTACACAAATGTTCAATGTTATTAAAACTCTTATTAATAACTCTTGATTATTACCAATGTTAGAGGTTCTATTTGAGAATCCTCAATATTCTTACTATGTAAACACCTGCCTGCATCATTTCATAAAAACCTAAATGTTGGCAAAGAGATGTATCTTTCCCAACAGTGCTTAAAATTATCGATTGAAACTGTAACAGACATTTCTGGTAGCTACTTAGATCTGTCCCCCTCGTGTTTGTCAGCTTGTTGTACCGTGGAGGCTTGTGTGTTGCTGTGATGGTGAAAGCTATGCCACCAGAATTTTAGATACCAGCAGCACCAGCCATGAGAGACAGGTTTCAGCTGAGCTTCCAGACTAAGACAGACTAGGAAGAAGGACCTGGTAGCCCACTTCCAAAACAATTAGCCATTGAAAACCCTATGAGCAGCAGAGATGCACTGTCATAAACAGTGCTAGAAAATAAGCCCTTCAGGCTAAGACTGCGGAAGAGTTGCTTCCTTAGAGTCAACTTTAATGATGGGAATACAGTAAAGCCCCTGTGGCCTCCCTTTGCTAATGTGGCACTGCTCAAAATAAGAAACATAGTGACTGCAACAATGGGCCCAAACATAAAAAATCATGTGCATGGCAGTGTTGGGTAGTGTTTCCTTGTGTTGTAAATAGGGTTGCTATGAATCAAATCCAATGCAAAGGCACCCAACAACAGCTAAGATTTATAACTATTGCATTTGAGAATTATAAGGATAAATTTCTTCCATGAAAAGACTAAGACTGAATTGGAAAAATGCTGTCTGCAGGATGGAATTCAAAAATGACTGAAGGCAGGGGATGATAGGAGGATTAAAGGGAGGCCACATCTGCAAGACTGGATATGTCATGAGATACTTTGGACTAGTTTATAACTCTCCCAACTAAAGCTTCAGTTCTGCTTCTCAAAAGATGAGAGGCATGATTTGACCCTCTGTGTTACAAGAGCATGCAGCACTTTTGGGACTCTTGTTGCCTAAGTAGAAGGACTGCCCAGCCCACATGTGAGACCTCAGATAAATGCTGAGGAGTTATTCTGTGGAGAACAGTGATGAGGAGCAGCTGCCGGAGGGTCAGGCGCTAAGGGGACTTCAGGGTGGCAGCCCAAGAGCACTTGCAAAGCAGGCAAGCAGGCAAGCTTGAGGCCCTGGGTTCAGCCCCAGTACCACAAAACAAACAAACAAACAAACAAAAAACTGAACTGCAGAAGTCTCAGTGATAAGGTGGATGCAAAAAATAGCAAAGTATCAGCTGGGTGTGGTGGCGCACACCTGTAATTCCAGCGGCTCGGGAGGCAGAGGCAGGAGGATCGCAAGTTCGAGACCAGAGGCAGTCTGCATAACTTAGTGAGACCCTGTCTCAAAAAAGTTAAAAATGGGCTGAGGGTGCAGCTCAGTGGTCCAGTACTTGCAGAACATGCAAGCACAAGGCCCTGGGTTCAACCCCCAGTATTGCCAAAAAAAAAAAAAAAAAAAAGAAAAAAGTGAAGTATCAGAGAGAGAATTTTGGAGTGAAATTGTGGTAATTGCTGCTGTTAGGTGCTGCCAGTGGGGTCCTACTCATAGTGACCCTATGTACAAAAGAAAAAAACACTCCCAGAGTCTGTGCCAGGAATCTTTTTTGTTCAGGCACATTGCTGCAGACACTTTGTCAATCCAACTAGTTGAAGATCTTCCTATTTTTAGCTGACCTGCCACTCTCCCAAACATGATATCCTTCTCCAGGGATTTGTCCCTCCTGACTACATGTCCAAAATACATAAGACTCAGTCTTGTCATCCGTGTTTCCAAGGAGCACTCTGGTTGCACTTCTTGTAGAACAGAGCAGTTGGTTCTTTATATAGTCCATGGTATATTCAATATTTGTCTCCAGCATCATAATGCAAAAGCATCAATTTCTCATCTGTCTTCCTTATTCAATGCCCAGGTTTTGCAAGTATATGATCTGACTGAAAATACTATGGCATGAGTCAGGCACAACTTCATCTTCAATGTGACATCTTTACTTTTCAACACTTTAAAAAGGTCATTTACAACACTTTTTCCCAGTGCAATGTGTCTTTTGACTCTTGACTGAGGCTTCCATGTGTATTGATTATAGAACCAAGTAAAGCAAAATCTTGGACAACCTCAGTCTTTTCTCTATGTATCACGAAGATGCTTACCGATCCTATTGTATGCATTTTATTTTGTTGATGTTGATGCGCAATCCATACCGAAGGCTGTGAGTTTTTCAAAAAATTTTCTTCGGTAAATGTTTCAAAGGATCTTCATTTTCAGCAAGCAGAGTTGCGTCATCTGCATAACACAGGTTGTTAATGAGTCTTCCTCCAATTATGATGCTGCATTCTTCATCATAAAGTCCAGATTCTGGGTTTAATTGCTTGGTATAGAGATTGAAGAAGTATGGCGAAGGATAAAGCCCAGATGCACACTTTTTTGACTTTATACAAGCAGTGTTTTCTTTGTTCTGTTCAAACAAGTGCCTCCTGGTCCATGTACAGATTCCTCATCAGTAGAATGAAGTGCTCTGGTATTCCCATTCTTTGCAATGTTATCCATAATTTATTATAATGAACATAGTTAAATACCTTTGCAGAGTCAATAAAACAAAGAAAGATACCTTTCTGGTATTCTCTGTTTTTGGGTAATATTCATCTGACATCATCAATGATGTCCCTGGTTCCACACAGTCTTGTAAATCTGGCTTGATTTTCTAGCAGTTCCTAGTATATATACTGCTATGGTTGCTTTTATATGATCTTTAGCAAAGTTTTACTTGCATGTGGTATTAATGATGTCATTAAATAATTTACATATGAACGTAGATTCCCTTTCTTGGGAATAGGCACAAATACAGATCTCTTCCAGTCAGCTGGCCAGGTGGCTAGCTTCCAAATCTCTTTGCATAATTAAGTTAGCACTTCCAGCGTTGCACCTGTTTGTTGAAACATCTCTACTGGTAATTCCATCAATACCTCAAGCTTTGTGTTTCACCAATTCCTTCAAGACAGCATCTACTTCTTCCTTCAGTACTATTGACTCCTGATCATATGCAATCTCTTCAAATTGTTGGTCATCCACCAATTCTTTTTGGTGTAATGACTCTCTATATTCCTTCCACCTTTTTTTGATGTTTCTAGCATTGTTTAATATTTTCCCTGTAGAATAGTTCACTATTGTCACTTGAGGATTGAATTTTTTCTTCAATTCCTTAAGCTTGAGAAAAATAGAGTGTGCCCTTCCCTTTTGGTTTTCTATCTTCAATTCTTTGCATATGTTATTATAATATTTGGTTTTGTCATCTCAAGCTGTCCTTTGAAATTTTCTGTTTAGTTCCTTAACTTCATCATGTCTTCCTTTTTACTTTATCTGCTTGTCATTCAAGGGTATGTTTCAGACTCTCTTTTGACATGCAATTTGGTCTTTTCTTTTTTCCTGTTTTTTAGTAACTTTATACTTTCCTCATGAATTTTGTCTTTGATGTCATGCCACACTCATGTGGTCTTCAATCATTAGTGTCTAATGCATTAAACCTGTTCTTGAGGTGGTCTCTAAACTTATGTGGGTTATACTCAAGATTGTACCTTGGCTCTTGTACACTTTTTCTAATTTTCTTCAGTTTCTATTTTAACCTGCACATGAACAATTCATAGTCTGATCCACAAGCAGCACCTGGTCTTGTTCTGACTTTATTTTCTGTGCTGTTTTTTCTAAAATGCTAGAAATCTCTATTTTTCTGTGAAATCTCTCAATTTTATGCTTTTAAGATTTTTACTAATGATTTTTAATGTACAATTTAACGGGTCTCATTATGACATTTCCTTACATGCATTTCATCATACATTGCTCATGTTAACTTCCCCCTGACCCTCTCATGACCCTCCTTTCATTTCTCCTCACTCCCCAAACAATGTTCTCCTTTTTACTTGTGTGTCTTTTGGGGGAGTATATGGATATATGTCCTGATTTTTCCATAAGGGCATGATACGTGTTATATTATTTTTCTGACTTTTCATGTCCAGCTTTTCCACAAATGTAGTCAATTTGGTTCCTGTATGTTCTATCTTGTGAAGTCCATCTGTATAGTCCCCATTTATGTTGGTGAAAAGATTTGAAATGCAAAGGTCATTGGTCTGACAAAATTCTATCATGCAGCATCATTTCTGTTACCAAGGCCATACTTCCAACCACTGAGCCTTCTTGTTTCAAATTGTGCAGTCCAGTCACCACTCATTAGTAGCACATCTTCCCTATCTTCATTTGTGGCCTTAGCAGTGGGTACATAAATTTGAATAATTGTCAAATTAATGGGCCTTTCTTGTAGGCATATGGATATTATTCTGTCACTAACAGCATTGTACTTCCAGCCAGATTTTGTGATACCTTTTTTGATGATGACTGCAACCCTATTTCTCTTTCATCTGACATTACCGGCATAGTAGACCATATGGTTATCTGATTCAAAATGGCCCATGCAGTCCATTTTAGCTCACTGATGCCTAGAATGTTGATGTTTGTATGCTCCATTTCCTTCTTGACAATTTCTACTTATGTTAGATTCATACTATGTACATCCCACATTCGAATTATTAATGGATGTTTACATTTGTTCCATCTCATTTTGAGTTGTACCTCATTAGCAAATGGAGATTCCTGGGGCTTTATTCCATTCCTGTCATTAAGGTCAACTCTACTTTGATGAAGCAACTCTTTCCCAGTACTTTCTTAAATGCCTTCCATCCTGGGGGACTCATTTTCTGGCACTATGTCTGACAGTGTGTCTCTGCTATTCATAGAGTTTTCAGTGGCTAATTGTTTGAGGGGTGGGCTGCCAGGTCCTTCTCCCTAGTGTGTCTTAGTCTGGAAGCTTGGCTCAAATCTGTCCACTGTGGATGACACTGCTGGTATGTGAAACACTAGTAGCATAGCTTTCAGCATCATAACAACATGCAAGCCCCCACAGCACAGCAAACTGACAGATGTGTGGTAATTGGATAATCATAATGGCAGCTGAATGCTCCTTAATATGGCAGATTTGCCCTAGCACTTAATGATGTGATTTAAGCATTCAATAAATCTTGCATTTCATTAATAGACTTTCTGTCACTCAGGAGATAGCTATAATATCTTCTTTTACCACTTATCATAATTTTTGTCAAATGACATCTCCTATCATTGTCAAATTTTCTCAACTCCATGAGTTTTCCAGCACACTGATTAGTGACCACATTACTAAATAGTGCATTGCAGGAAAATATTCTCTAATAACCAAATTGAGAAAAATGAAGGATGACCCCCAAAATATATAATAGGTTCTTCAACTAAATTTCAAAAATTCTTAAAAGAATTTCCAACTCTCAGAATTGCAGTTAGTGTTATCACACAAAGTGGGTCAGAAGCAACTACATTTACCTGCATAAAAATTCTTGAGGTCATTCAGAATTGTATATTATAGATGTTAAATTCTCTATTGCCATCCTGTGATACCTCCAGAATGTAAATTAGATCATCTTTTCAACAGTTGTTGTTGTTCGGTGCCGGCAAGTCATGTCCGCCTCATAGTGACCCTCATGGGGTTTTCAATGGCTGATTGTTTCAGGATTGCCCCGGAGTGGATTGCCACATCCTTCTCCCATTTTTGTGGTGCCAGAAATTGAACCCAGGACCTCAGAGACTACAGTGGCACACTACCAATTGAGCAAAATCCCAGCCCCTTTTCAACAGCATTCAGTATTTAAAAGTATAAAATTATATGTTAGGTAACATTTCCATTCCCTTTTCTTTCAGCAGGTGTTTTCTTCTAGTTTGTTTTGGTAATTATATAAAATTAACGGGAGAATTGCAGCCCTGTGATGATGTTTTAAAATACCGAAATGAACTGCAGTGTTTGAAGGGGTCTCATGGGCACTGATTTCCTTTGTGGAAAAAAAAAAGATTATGTGACTTTGTCTTAGTATAATTTCTTGAATGATGTCATCTAAGAAGTATATTATTCCCTTAGCTCTTTATTATAATGCAGAACTAGACAAAATGAGTTTATGCTTTTAGTGGAAGGCATGTATTAAAAGTAAAAAGTTCGACCTCCATTATGATGGAATTTGAAGGACAAATATCACACAAGATGATGTGAATTTTCTCATTTTTTAAAAATTTCACATCTATATTGCTGAGAATCTCCTACGGCCTATGTTCCAAAAACTCTTTCTCTATCTTCAATGCATATAATGCTGAAGTCTCTCCTGTCTTAAAAAAACATTCTTGTCTTAAATCCACTAACTTTTGCTCTTCTTTTTACCATCTATCCAAAGTTTTACAAAGGATATTGCTTCAATTAAAAAAATGAAATAATGTCATTTGCAGCAGAATCAATAGAATTGGAGAACATCCTCTTAAGTGAATGAACACAAGCTCAAAAACAGAAATACCGTATGTTCTCACTCATATGTGGGATCTGAATCATACTTAAAGGAAGAAAAATCCTATACATAAGTTGATACTAAAAATGCATAATTAAAATTAGCACAGAAAGGACAATATAAGGAGTAGAAGGAAGGAGAGAGGGAACTAGCAGAGGGAAGTGATGAGTAGGGAAGATGAGATTGGGAGGAGGGTCAATGTGGAGGGATGAAGGGGGAGAGGTCGATCTCTATGTAAACAGCACAACTTCGTGAGTATATTGGAAAAATACAGCAATATAACCCAAATAAGCATCAGAGTTTTACTACATACTAGCCATAAGGTTCCATAAACTTTGTGGGTTGATGAAAGTGTTGCTAGAAGTGATGTAAAGAATACGTAATGGGAAAAGCCAATGCTGTATTACTCTGTATACCATCATCACTTACTAATACAGGGGAAAAAAAAGAAATACTATGGATCAACAAAAATTAAAACATGCTGGTATATTTACAGCAAAAAAAAAAAAAAGGAACAAAGTATATTGCTTTTGTTGTTAGGTGCCGTGAAGTCAGACACCAACTCATAGCAACCCTATGTACAGCAGGCGAAAGACTATTGTGAGTGCTTCTGTGCTATTCATAGGGTTTTCAACGGTGGATTATTTTTTGGGAGTGAGTTGCTAGGTTCTTCCCCTAAGCCTACAGCACCTGGTGTTCCCAGGCGGTCTCCCATCCAAGTACTAACCAGACCAACCTTGCTTAGCTTCTGAGATCTGATGGGATTGAATGCCACCGTGGTGCAGCTACTGGCTTACAAAGTATGTTGTTGTTGTTGTTAGGTGCCGTCGAGTTGTGTCCGACTCACAGCAACCTTTATAGGGTTTTCAATGGCTGATTGTTTTGGGATTGCCTCGGGAGTGGGTTGCCGCGTGCTTCTCCCAATACAAAGTATTTTGTGTTGTTGTTGTTAGGTAACGTCGAGTCTGTATCCGACTCATAGCGACCCTCTGTACAACAGGGGAAACACTATTGTCAGTGCTTCTCTGCTGTTCATAGGGTTTTCAATGGAAGATTGATTTTGGGGAGGGGGTTGCCAGGTCCTTCTCCCAAGCCTGGTGTTCCCAGGTGGTCTCCCATCCAGGTACTAACCAGGCCTGACCCTGCTTAGCTTCTGAGATCTGAGGGGATTGGATGCCACAGGGCTACAGCTGCAGGCAATACAAAGTATAGTTCACAATAAATCTGCTCCATATTCTCTAGTTACACTTTAATAAAAATTATTGGGAAATACTTCAAGCCTACTGAAATTCATGTTAAAATAACATATTTGCAGACTTATTAACAAACTGTCAAATTTTAACATATTTTCTTGTTGTTTCAGGTTTGTTTTTTAATAGAAATATTTATACTACTGAGATTCTCTACAGCCATCCAATTTACCTCCCTCTCTAACTAGAGATAATCACCCAAATATTTTGATGTTTATTTGCTCAGATTCTATCATAATTTTACTCTGTATGTGTATGAACACAGAACATGTTTACATGAATTGCATCATTTAGTATCATATGTACCTGCATTCTCTGTGGGCACTTTCTGTAGCCACTAAACAGTGTTATTTTTGTATATTATTGCCTTTTTTTAATAAGTAGTTTTGTAGAACTTATTCTATGCTAAACACTATGCCATGAAAATTCTTTTTGGTCATCTTTGTGTGGTTGTATTGGAACTTGTGGGTTTGTACCTACAAACTCTCTGAATTGACTTCTCCGCTGAAATCCAGTCACCCGTGCCTCTGCACATACACATAGCTGCTCAAGGTCCTTGGACACTTAAAAATGGACATGAGTAACTCATCAGCTTCCTCCATCCCTTTCCTGGCTCTTCCTCCTAATTTCTGAATATCAGCAATAGCTTCACATGTCACCCAACTGCCCTATGTTAGAGGTCACATTAAGTTCCTCTCTCACTATGGTGATGATTTTAATTCTTGAAAAATTCTAAAATGTATTTATTTCTCTTGTCAACTTTCAGTATTACTTCAACCTTGTTAAACTTAATTTCACCCTATGTCCTTTGGTATACCGCACCCAAAAAAGAAGTCTCCTCACTGTGTGCCCAGAGCATGAAACTGAAGCTCCTCGCCATGATGGAATGACAGAGGTTCCCACCAGCTGGCACCTGCTTCCTTGCCAGCTCCATCTCTGCCATGCTCCCCTTCACACTCTTCTCGATTAACACTGGAATATTTTTAGTTCTCTATGTATATTTGGCTATTTTAGAACTGTGTACTTTTGCTGTTCATTTTGCCTGAAAAAATTCCCAGGCTTTTCCTCACTTGTCTAACTTTTTATTCATCCTTTAGGGATCCTTTGCTTTTAGAGTGGGGAGAATTTTATTACTCCCATCTTATCACTCTTCATGTATCTCAAGAACATTATTCTTGGTATATTGCAGTGCCTAAATAAATATTGGTTGGAAGTGAATGTAAATGTGCTATCTTTAGTGAATATGCATATCTTGGACATAAAAAAAGTTTCGTGGTGTTTTAAATACAGTTTGTGGTTTGTCATTACTGATAATGTCATCTCTACCCAACATATGAGGGCTGGGAGTTGGCTCAGTTGGTAGAGTGCTGGTCTGTGCTCTCTGAGGCCCTGGGTTTGATCCATAGCACCTCAAAAATGGAAAAAAGACCTGGCAGCCCACTCCAGAAACAAACAGCCATTGAAAACTCTATGAATAGCAGAGAAGCACTGACATAGTGTTGGGCATGCCACAGTATCAGGGAGTATTACCTTCTGTTTCACATAGGGTCACTAAGAGTCTGACCCAACTTGACTGCACGCAACAACAACAAACAATCCAACATATGGAAAAAATTTATAGCTGTCTCTTTTAATTTCCTGCTGTCATGAATTATATTAATAGATTAACTCAATATCTTATCCATGAATCTTACATGGTTAATGGAACAGAACAGTATGTGTCTAAGATAATGAGATCAGTAGTCATACTGTAGGTGTTCAAATTCCATCTTTACCCTTGCTACATTTGTACTGATGGGATGGTTACTTTACCTCTCTAAGCCTGACTGTTCTCATAAAGTCAAAATGGAAAGATAATAGGAGCTACATTACAGAGTTCTTATAACATGAAGTGCAATCTTGTAGGCACTCAGGAAACAGTTCTTACTTTTTCTGTAATTCTTTTTAATTCATGGCTAGATTTAATTTGCAAATACTTCTCTGGGAAATTAGGTATCCTGTTTCCTAAGTGGAATTGTTCTATACATGGTAGGGTTCCAGGTATTGATATTTTCATGGTCAAAGTTAGGCTAGAAATGTAGAATGAGCCATAGTACATGCCTGTGATTCCAGCAACCTGGGAGGCTGAGGCAGGAAGATTGCTAGTTCAATGCCAGAGGCACCCTACTCAACAAGGAAAGACCCTGTCTCGAAAGGAAAAAAAATGAAAAAGGGGCGGCAGAGGGTGCAGCTCAGTAGTAGAACATTTGCCTAACATGTTCCCCCCAGGACCACCCTCTACCCCTACAAAGAAATGTGGGGTAGAATTATTGAATGAATGGGAAAAGGCCATCCAGGCTTTCTAATGGTATGGAGTAAATGACTAAATTTAGAATCATTCATTTTCAACTTTAGATGGAACTCAGTTATATAAGCATTGTCTGTTATAACTGCAATCTTTTTAAAAATTTTACTCCCTTGTTTCTGAAGGTTTTCAAATATTTTAGCTCACTTGAATCTCATCACATCCCTGTGACATAGAAAGTTGACCCACTATATAACCAGCATATAAATGAAAATTAAGAGTTCAGAAAACATGCCCAATATAAACTATTTTGTAAATAATCTAAATGTATCTAGAATTTCTATGTTTTGGTAGGCAACAATCTTTGTGTTAATGACTTCATGCTTTGTCTATGGTTTCTGAATGGCTCTGTTTATGTTTTTCTGAGCAAGTTTATACAGGCACATGTATCTGTTCATGTCTCCTTATAAAACTGTGGCAATGACTTTATCTCCCTTTTATAATCATAGATTATACTTGATGGATTTTCATTCACATTTTTCTTGGATATTACCAGAAAAATAAAGAATTGTGAAAGAAGACAAAATTATCAGACTTGATTTTATATGGTAATACAATCTTAATATTTGGGAGAAAATAAAGATTGAAATTATCTAACTTACTGAACACTGTTTACTAAATTTCTTAGTTTTTATTCTTTGAAATTAATACAGTCCGAGAAGTTTATTGCCCAGAGCAACTGTACAGAATTTGGAAATTTCCTATTACGAAGGTATTATTATAAATCACATTTGGATTGCTGCTTCCCCAGCAGTTAAGTTGTACTGAATTGCATTTTGAAGGTAGCACAGGAAGGGGAAGAAAAGGAAAACAAAATGGGCTTCATTTACAAATTTGGGATGTGTGTGTGTTCTTTAGTGATAGTAATATGGACAATAAAGTTGGGGAGACAACTCAAATATTTAGGAGTCTCTTCTTTCCCCCTACAATAAATTGACTTTTGTTTTTCTAGGCTTTATTTAAATTTATTTAAATAAAGGATTAAATAAAGGATGTTAAGGATTAGAGTTAATTTATAAATTGCTTTAACAATGATATGTAAGTATAATTGCTGTAGGCCAAAACACCCATGGAGTTATAAGCCTTAAATATTTATTTAAATGTGCAAGGGTCTTTCTTAGTTGCCATTTTAGAATTATCTCATTTACTCCTTGGGATAACTCTTACAAGGTAGATATGGTTCTCCCAAATTGCAAATAGGAATATAGTATGCAAAACGAAGAAGCATGCTGAAATTAGAGCCTTGTTCCATGTTCAAGTTTTTCTAGTATATGCATACTCTTTCCAGTTGGTTATATGTTCCTACAGGTAGCAGGCAAGGTGGGGTGCTGCAGATCACTGCTGAAACCTGCTGTAGACACAGACTCGCAAGGAGCTGGGAGAGTACGGAGATGTGGAAGCCAGGGCATCTTTTCCACTCCAGAGGCCAGTGAGGGCTACACACAGAGCAATCACAGCTTGAGAGTTCTGAATTCTAACAGTGTCACTAACCACAGGAAGGCTTTTCCATCTAAGCCTCAGACAGCACTTAGGTATGGTGAGTCAGAACAGGTCTCTGATCCTGGAAATGATACTAGCTTATTTTGTTTAGAAAACATAATTATGTTCTCTGGAACTTAGTTCCCTCCATTATAAAGAAAAAAGAATACCGGGTTATCATGATGATGCAATTCACTAACATACACATTTATTACACATAAAGAAATGGAGAATGCTATGGTTTGAGTGTCACCCAAGAGTCCTTTATAATGAGAGGCATGATTCCTTGGGTGGTGGTATTTGGAAGCCCATGGCATCCTGAGGAGATGCTACCTCTGTGCAGTCCTAGATCATGGAGAGCTCAGTGTCACAAGGTAGCTCTCCTGGCACTCCTTTGTAGCTCTGGTGGGAATGTTGTTACAAAATGAGCGAGCCTGGCTCATGCCATCCTCTGTGCTTCCTGGACCACCATGTGGGCCTTCAGCCACACACATCACCCACCATCCCTCATCGGCCTGGGGTGACTGCTAGCACCTGTCCTGTGCCACTTGGACTCTGAACCTCCACATTTGTGAGCTCAATGCATTTTATTTCATGGCAGCCTGTATTAGGTATTTCCTCAAGGTGACAAAAAGCTGATCAACGGAGTAAACTAAAGAAGAGATAAAGAACACACCAACCAAAGGTGCATTAAAGTAACTGAGACTAAAAGAAGCCCATCACTGAAATCCCCTGATAATAGATGTTCACAGATAGAGTAGTAAAGGAAGAATTAATTGTGATCAGAAGGACTTAGGATGACTCTAGGAGTAAGCAACAATTGAGCTGTGCTGAAAGGAAGAGAAGTATGTAAAATAGTGGCTAAGGAGGAAACACCCACACAAAGTCAGTGGCTGTAGTTAGTGATCTGTGAATGCCGTGGGATGAGGCTCCACATGCCACACTAAGAGGGCTGTGCATTTGGAAAATCTAGTTCTAAACTTAGAGGTGGTTAGGCAGAAGTTGAAAGCATACTCTCAGACATATTTTAGATTGCACTTAGTTTTGAAATTTTAAGGCTAATGAGGAAATAATTCTCATCTACAGTTTTTAAATCATGAAATATCATAGTATTAAACTTTCACACTAATTTCTACTTTTATCTGTTGTGTTGCCAACACATGACTTGGGAGACTTTTCTGATGTTAAGGATTAGAGTTAATTTATAAATTGCTTTAACAATGATATGTAAGTATAATTGCTGTAGGCCAAAACACCCATGGAGTTATAAGCCTTAAAATTTAGTTTTCAATATAATGAATGACTACCTTACTGGTCTTATTATTATCAGTGCTCTTAGCTAATGGCTTTTGGAGCATAAACAAGATGAGAGAAAAGACAATTTTCGGGTCTTCTAATTGAGGAGGGTTAATTTCTTTCTGGGTAGTGAGTGAAAAAGAGGCTTTTGTAGTCATTGGTTCTTCTACAACTGTCTTCTTCTGCAGATTTAACATTGTTTTGAGTTAGAAAAAAAATCAACCAGTGATATCACAATGGAAAATATAAACAGCCATCTGAAAGCACAGTATTCATGATTTTTAAAATGTGCTATTGTGGACTCTGTAATGAGATGAAGAAATTTCATTCCTTTCCATAAGTGAAATACCATTGCAAGAATATACTTTGTTTTATTTTATCTGTTTGGTTGCATTCTATTAAACTATATTCTGCAGAGTGCCTTTTAATATGCTCAAAGAACACTTGCAAATGACTAGCCCACATGTGCACTGACCTTTGCTCTTGAATCTTCAGTATGGATCATTTTAGTCAAGCTGCTGAAACAATTGTGGCATAATGCATCAAATTAAAGCAACCAGCTGTGATGTTTAATTTAAGCTAAAAGTTTATGATCTACAACTACAAAATTCCTTAGGGAATAATTGATGGAGTATGTAACTGCACTACGGTGACATGTAAGACTTGTTACAAAATGCCTATAAAATGCCATATATTTTATTGTATTAAGTCATTTGGACTTTAGGTTTAAAAATAGCACCATCATTTATCCAAAAATGAATATCAGAGGATAAATGAATAGATTTCAATATCATTCTCTAAATATAGATGAGATATGAAGTCATTTGTTCTCATGTGTCAGAAGAGAGGTCCTTTGTTTTATTCTCCACTGTTTATAATGAAGTTTCTCCATTATTTACAGACATACTAAAATTTGGGAATGTCATAATCATGATGCTCAACTCTGTTCATCACATTACTCATTGTTTGAAAGTGAAGGCATTTAATAACTACCAAAACAAGATGGTACTGATTTATCATGTCTCCTCTGCTTTGTTCAGTATGAAGGGTCACACATAATGGTTCAAGTGGCTCAGCTGATACTGACTACTCCCTGCCCATAGATCATTAAAGTACTCAAGAACTTGAGAAAACACTACCTATAGATAAGGTGGGAAGATAGGTGGATAGATAGAGATAAATAGTTTTGAATTTCAAGATGGGGGTGACATTGGGTTTTCTAAGTGACTAAAAATGCTCAAAGAAAAAGCAAAGATAGTGTTTCTTTTAAAGAAAATCAACATGGGAGTATAAATCCATCTATAAGCACTTGCTTAATTCATTTTTTTATGTTTTAGATAAAGATAGAAATAGATACTTAGGAAAGTTAAATTACTTTCTCAAGGTCTCTAAGCAGGAATGGGGCATGGCAGAACAGTAGTAGCTGGTGAGGTGTAGAACATTTCATGACCTGGCCAAATATCCCATCCACAAGACTAATATCAAAATAGAAACTCTTTGGTGAGATGTCTTCATAGGAAAAAATAAAAACTACTTGTAGGTTCTAAGGACATAAAATACTTTTACAAGTAGAAGGAAAAAAGGAACATTTCCAGTAAGTTCACAGGTTTGCTACATAGCCACAAGCTTTATATGCTTATTTTAAAAATTCAAATACCAACCATTGAATGATTTGTGTTTGTAGATAAAGGATTTATGTAATCATATCATAAGAATATATTTTTGTAACTTTTAAAATATTACCTAAAGCTGTGCTTGGAGATAACTGGGAAGCAAAGAGGAAAGAAATGCTTCAACAGCAATTTTAGGAAGAAGAAAGTATTATTCAATGCCTCTGACTAAGTACATAGTTGACTTTTTAAGTTGAAGATGGAAAGAGTACCAAATGGGAAGGAATCATTCACTTTTCACTACACCAGCTTTCTCTTTCACCTTGAAAACAGATTAAAGAAGGAAAGGTGGAAAGCTAAATTATTAACACATTTAGTAGCACAGTGCTAGATGTAATTATTTGCTTACATCTTTGAAAACAGAATTAAAATAAAGCTAGTTTTTAAGGTATCTTGATAAATTTGAAATACGGGAATAGTCCACCAGAACCATAAATAACATCTGTTAACATTAAGGGTAAAGAACATTATCAGGTCAAAACATTTGAAGCATTTATGTAATATTAGTTGTTTGCCTCCAAAAGTCTGCTCTAACAGTTCCATTGCCTTTTTTTTTCTGTCAAAAATGCACACGTGCACACACACACTTCAGCAAGTAATGCTTATTTGCTTAGATACCTTGTTTTAATTTTTATGAAAATTTTAGACATTACCAACCATATTACACTGAAGAGCTATAGCAAGAGTGGAGCTAGACAAAAGTTTATAATCAAGAGCTCGTTTATAATTTGAATTAATGAAGATACTATTGAACATGTGCTATGTGCTGAGGATTTATTTTAAACCCCATGAGAAAGACAAAAAATTAACAGATACTCTTTTCAATTTAAATGAAGAAGTACAAATAACACAAGGGATATAATAATGATAATGTAACTATAACCATAAAATGAGTTGTTAAATCATAGAATACAAAGATCAATGGAGGCTGTAATAATTATGCAAGCTTTTATAGAATTAGGATCATACTGATCAAACTTTTCATTCACTAATGAAACATAAAGCCACAAAATTGATTCCTTTTCTTATTGAAGATAATTCTCAATATGCCACCTGGAAGTTCAAGTAAGTATTGCATTGGTACTGTAAGATTTCAGTCATTTCCAAATAAAGTGATGTGCTCAGTTAAGCACCTTTATTCACCATCTCTACTAGTGACATTAAAGTCTAAAGATAAAAATTCATGAAGTCAACGTCTATTCTTTCATTAAATTACTGTATGAAGTTTCATATTTTTCTCTGCTCATTAAAACTCCAAATGCACACTTAATTTTCCAATACATGGCAAAAATTATTTTATTGTTATTAGGGAGGCTGAAGTTAATCCAGTTGAAAATGTCTCTTTGAGTTTAAAAGAGGCTCTTGAATACAATAATTTACACATGCCTTGCTGCTGTTTATGTAGAAGACAATAAGAATCTTTGTAGAAAAGTCACATTAATGTTTTTACACATTTTAGGCAGTTTCTAATGAAAAACTCAGGGTTGCTACATTTAAATCATTTCTAAGGCAGATTATTTAGCCTTAATTTCCACCTTGGTAAAATGGTGACAGTAATAATTTATATTTCACAGGATAGCATAACTACAAAAATTATATTTTACATAAATTAAAGATATTTAGGATTATGAAGTTGGCATGGTGGTGCACACCTCTACTCAGGCTCAGGAGGCTGAGGCAGGAAGATCACAAATTTGAGGCCAGAGGCAGCCTGCCTAACAGTGAAACCCTGTCTCCAAATGAAAATAAATAAATAAATATTGGGCCTGGAGTGCAGCCCAGTGGTTGAACACCTGCAAAGTATGTATGAGGCCCTGGGTTCAACTCCCAAGTACTGGAAGAAAAAAAAAAAAAAGAAAAAGAAATTTACGATTTTGGTTGGCACATGGTAAGTGCTAAATAAATATCAGCTACTGCTATGGCTGGATAAGTATATTGCCTCCCAACCCCATAGCTTACAGGCTTGGTCACTAGCCTGTGGCATGGTTGAGAGTTAGAAGAAGTTTCAAGAGGTGGAACTTGATGAGAAGGAGTTAGGTCACTAGAGGAGCTCTCAAAGGTGAGGTTGGGATCCCAGCCCCTTCCTCCCTCTCTTTTTTGCTTTACAGCCCCCTGGAGGTAAGCATCCCCCTCTCCATGTGCTCATACCATGAGGTGTTTCCTTACATCAGGTCCCAAAGCAAAGGCCCAACTGACCATGGACTGAATCCTCCAAAATTGAGCCAAAATGAACCCTCTGTCTTATTAAGATGATTTATCTCGGGTCTTTTTTAGTTAATAAAGACTTGTCTAACAGAACCCATCCTCAACATTACCACTCTGATTGCCACTATCCAAAGTGATCACTGGTACCTTTAGCAGGAAGTAACAAAATAAATGGGGCTATACTTAATCTTTTGAAATATATTATAAAATTAGAATATTTTTCTCAAACACTTTGCAAAGCTTTTATATACCTACAACATAATTCAAGGGATATTTTTCTAAATATATGTGTCTGTGTTTATGCGCATGCATGTATGTGCATAATTTGGCAATATCTAAATGACCTCATTATAACCTGTATTCTAAAAGTATGACAAACTACAAATGTGCTATTATAATTTTACATTTTAAACATTTTAAACTTCAGTTAGTATCACACCTTCCACCTAAATTTTTTAAAAATCAGAACATTCATCAAGGGTACATATAATTTTTTTCTTTCAACATATCTACCTGAATTACTGATGATAGAACTTCTTATTCTACTTTTTAAGCATCACTTGTAACTATATGCTCACAGAGAATACCAAACAACTTGAGTTATTTCCAGTACTATTTCAATAGCCCTATATGTGTTTTGGGGGCTGGGATTTAGCTCAGTTGGTAAAGCACTGCACTGCAGTCTCTGAGGTCCCGAGTTCAACTCCCAGCACTGCAAAAATGGGAGAAGGACCTGGCAATCTACTCCCAAGGCAATCCCGAAACAGTCACCATTGAAAACCCTATGAGGGTCACTATGAGTCGGATACCAACTCGACGGCGCCTAACAACAATAACAACAACGTATGTGTTTTGATTTTATAAATGTTGACTCTATTTCTAATTTTCATATTTTCCCAGCTTAAGCATGTAATAAAATATTGATGTAAAATATTTTGTAAGCTTGCACAAAAAATATTAATCATTGATAATAACTGAAATAGACTGAGAAATAGCTATATGTGTCAATCCATTTAACCCTGACAATAATAGTATGTAGTAGACATTATTACCACCATTTTTCATATGTGATTCATGGAATGTAGGTAATTTGCCAGTGTCATTCTGTTAGTAATGCCATAGTCAGAATTCAAATTCAGATTTATTTGGACAAGTCTATATAGAAAATGGAGGCTAGGGTTTATCTCTATTGGTAGAGATATCTCTATTGGTAGAGTTTATCTCTACTGGTAGAGAGGGCCTCTGCACTCTCTGAGGTCCTGGGTTGGATCCTCAGCACCACAAAAACAGGAGGAGAACCGAAACAAACCCCAAACAATCCACCACTGAAAACCCTATGAACAGCAGAGAAGCACTGACCTAATCACAGGCACGGCACAGTGTTGAGGAGAGTTTTGTTCAGGTGTCCACAAGGTGGCTATGAGTCGGACCTGACAATACAGCATCTAATGAGAACAACATTTAGAAAATGAGCTTTAAACTGGCTGCACTGGCTCACACCTTTAATCCCAGTGACTCAGGAGGTGAACACAGGAGGATGATGAGTTCCAGACTAGAAGCAGTCTGTGTAATTCAGAGAGACCTTGTCTCAAAAAGTAAAAGAATGGGCTGAGGGAACAGCCCAGTGGTACAGCATTTGCAAAGCATGCAAGTGCGAGGCCTTGGGTCCACTGCCCCAGTAGCAGGAAAAGAACTTTTTGCCACTATGGTGACTTTTGTTTTACTCCGCCCCCGACAGCTTTCCAGAAAAGAACAAATGCAAAAAAGTCATCTTGCTCAATAACAAACATTACCAGACTAAAGATATCTGAAAGTTATTGTTGTTGTTAGGTGCTGTCAAGTCAGGTCTGACTCATAGTGACCCTATGTACAACAGAATGAACCACTCCCGATATTGTGCCCTACCTGGAACAATGTCAGTGCTTCTCTGCTATTCATAGGGTTTTCAGTGGTGGATTATGTTTTGGGAGTGGGTTGGCGGGTCCTTCTCCCAAGCCTACAGCACCTGGTGTTCCCAGGCGGTCTCCCACCCAAGTATTAACCAGGCAGACCCTGAGATGCCACAGTGGTACGGCATCTGAAAATTAGTTCTATTAAAAATTCAATATAAAAAAGAAACTTTTATAAATTTTAAATAATTATAATAGATAAATATATGCATAAACAAAAATGTATTTAGTTTACAAAAATTAAGAAAATTAATTTTGATTAGTCATTGGGAGTACATTTTTTGAATTTCTGAGTTATAGTAAGAAAATCTGTTAAAATTTTTTCCTTATTAAACTAAAAGAGGTTATTTATAAATATTTCAAAGACTGTCAGCTTTAAGTCTGCTTCTTGATCCCCTTGTGGAACTGCATGAGTACAGGGCAGGGGACAATGGTGTGAAGGTATTCTGAGGTTTGGTTATGTTCCATGAAGACTCACAGGCAGGCAACAGTGAGCCATCTGGAGTCTTCAGGGTGGAATAAAGCACCTGCACAGGACACAGTGGGAGGGAGGGAGAGGGTACAGCTAGGAGGAACCCACCTAAAACAATAATCTTGATGAGGAAAAAAGTGGTGTTCATCCTATGAAAACTGATTAACTTCATGGCACCTTAGAAATTACATTTCGGAGACCTTCCACCATGACAAATTTCTTAAAAACCACTGCTTCAATTTGTAAACTAAAATTTAAATTTATATTTAATGGATGGCTTTAACAATAAGAATAAATGATATTTGAAAAAGTGGGAGGGGATCAATAATTAGATTCCAAACTGTGGCTGATGCCTATGCAGATAATCTCATTGCTCTCTTATGTTAATTTTCTTTCACATGCAGACATCCTGTTCTGGGAAGTGTCTATAAAGACCCTTTATAAAATAAGATTAATGTTTCTTTGCCTTTGTAATTTGCTTCATTATTTCAACTACTAACTCATTTATAACATGCTCAAGTATTTCCTCAAAACAAATTAGTCACATTAGTAAGTGATTTCTAATTTCAAATCATTTCATGAGGGTAGCCATTATGGCCATTGGCAAGGAGAATAGAGGAGGGAAGGTAAAGGGAAAATGATGGGAAAGTAAAAATGGAAGTATATGTTTGGAGAGGGCTAAGGGAATAGAGGAAATTGAGAAGATAAAGCAACATTGTTTCATGGAGTCTAATTTGACAATTCTTCCTATATTTCCTGGGCTATTAAAATCCTTTTTAGAAAGCCCCCGCTTATGCCCATATCTTGAAGTATTTTCCCTGTTTTCCAGTAATGGTTTCAAAATTTCAGGTTTTACATTAAGGTCTTGATTCATTCTTAATTAATTTTTATGTGTGAGAGATAGGGATCTCATTTGATTCTTCTACATGGGGGTATCTGGTTTTCCCACACCAATTTCTGAAGAGGCTGTCTTTTCTCTAATTTAAGTTTTTGTCAAAAATAAAGGGGCTGTAGCTGCATGGGTTTATTTCTAGGTCCTCTATTCCATTCCATTGGTCTACTTGTCTGTTTTAGTTCCAGTACCATGCTGTTTTTGATACTATGGCTCTGTAGTATAGTTTGATATCAGGCAATGTCTTCTACATTGCTTTCTACTCAGGATTCCTTTGGCTACTTGGGGTCTTTTATACTTCTGTGTGGATTTTAGGGATTTATCTATTTCTTTGAAGAGTGTTGTCAGAATTTTGATGGGGATTGCACTGAATCTGTTATCACTTTCAGTAGTATAGCTATTTCCACAATATTAATCCTGACAACCCATGAGCAATGGCGGTCCTTCCATCTTTAATATCTTCTTCACTTTCTTTCTTTAAAGTTTTCATTATAGAGGTCTTTTTGCTCCTTGGTAAGGTTAACCCCTAGTTTGTTTATTTGTTTGTTCGTTCCTTCTTTCTTTTTAGTCTACTGTGAATTAGATTATTTTCTTGCACAGCAAAGGAAACAATAAGAGAGCGTAAATATAATGGGAGGAATTCTTGCCAACTATACAAGGGGATTAATATCTAGAAAACATAAATAACTAAAAAAATTGAATATCAAGAGAATAATCCAGTCAATAAATGGGCAAATGAACAGATGTTTCTCAAAAGAAGAAATGGCCAATAAATATATGAAAGAAATATTCAACATCCTTAGCCACCAGGGACTGCAAATCAAAACTATGTTAAAGTCCATCTTATTCCAGTCAGAATGGCTAGCATCAATAAAATAATAAAATAACAAATGCTGGTGAGGACTGGGGGTGGGGGAAGAAGAAACATTTATACACTGTTGGAGGGAATGTAAATTAGTGTGGCCATTTTGGAAATCAGTATGGAGGTTTCTCAGACATCTAAAAATAGAACTACCATATGATTCAGCTATAGCACTCCTACGTATATACCCAAAAGAATCCACATTTGTATAACACAAAGACACCTGCACCTCCACAGTCATTGTAGCACTATTCACAACAGCCAAGACAAGAAGTAAAACTGGATATCCTTTCACAGATGGATGGATAAAGAAAATGTGGACCATATACACAATGGAGTTTTATTCAGTCATAAAGAAGAATGAAATTATGTCATTTGTAGGAAAGTGCATGGAATTGGAGATCACTATATTAAGTGAGCCAGACTCAGAAAGACAAATACCACATGCTCTCTCATATGAGAAATCTAGATTTGAAATGTGTGTGTGTTTGTGTGTATGTGTGACTTGAAGGAAAAAGAAGAGTATTTGAAGAGGAGAGCGGAAGAGTGGTTGTGGGGATGGAACAACAAAGGGGATAATGCAGAGGTAAATAAGAGCAAAGTATATAAAATAATTGTATGAAAATTTCATAATGAAACCCATTATATTGTATGCTAAATAAATTTTAAAAATATATTAAATATGATATACAAAGTTGAATTCACTCCTCAAAATAAACTATACCATCGTTTCTGTTTTAATTGTATCCTGACAGTTTAACTAAATATATGACTTAGGTCTATCATACTAAAATGATGATGAAAGTTGTATTGTTGTTAGGTGGCTTAGGTAAAAAATACAGTATGATGTTAGATAATATAAATTGCTCCACTGATATAACATTTGTCTACTGGCCCACTAGATTAGTGTGTTGTTGTTGTCAGGTGCCCATGAGTTGGGTACAAACAGCAACCCTATGTACAATAGAAGGAAACACTATCCAACATGGTGTTATGCACACAATCTTTTTTGTTTAAGCGCACTGTTGCAGTCACTGTGTCAATGTAGTTGAGGGTCTTCCTTTTTTTCGGTGACCTGCCATTCTGCCAAACATGATGTCCTTTTCAGGGAATGGTCCCTCCTGACAACATGTCCAAAATACCTAAGACACAGTCTAGCCATCCTTTCTTTCAAGAAGCACTCCAGTTACAATTCTTCTAGGACAGATATGTTGGTTCTTTTGGCAATTCATGGTATATTCAGTAGTCATCTCCACCACCATAATGAAAAAGCATCAATTCTTCTCTTGTCTCCCCTTTTCACTGCCCAGCTTTCACAACTATATGATGTGACTAAAAATACCATGGGTGAGTCAGTGGAACCTTTGTCTTCAATGTGGCATCTTTACTTTTTTTTTTTTGAACACTTTAAAAAGGTTTTTTATAAGAGCTTTTCCAAATGCAATGTGTCTTTTCATTTCTTGACTGCTGCTTCCACACATGTTGATTATAGAATGAAGTAAAGCAAAATCTTGGACAACCTCAATCTTTTTTTTTTTCTTTTTTTGCGTTACTGGGTACTGGGGGTTGAGCCCAGGGCCTCACGCTTGCATGCTTTGCAAGTGCTGTACCACTGAGCTGCACCCTCAGCCCACTTTTTTACTTTTTGAGACACGGTCTCATTAAATTACTCAGACTGCCTCTGATCCTGAACTTGTGATCCTTCTGCCTCTGCCTCCCGAGTTGCTGAGATTACAGGCATACACCCCTGTGCCTGGACAACCTCAATCTTTCCTCCATTTACCATGAAGCTGCATACTGAGCTGGTTGTAAGTATTTCTGTTTTGTTGATATTGAGGCAGAATCCATACTGAAGTCTGTATTCTTTGATTTTTGTCAGCAAATGTTCCAAACCCTCTTCATGTTAAGCAAGCAAAGTTGTGTCAGCTGCATAACTTAGGTTGTTAATGAATCTTACACCAACCCTGACACCATGATCTTCTTCATAAAGTCCAGCTTCTTAGATTATTTGCTCAGCATAGAGACTAAAGACCTCCAGTGAAAGGATACAGCCCTCATACACACCTTTCCTGACTTTAAACCAGTGTAGGACATTCTAAGTCTTTCCAGTATTTCTACAACCAACAGTAAATCATCATGCATGAAGGCAAATGTATCAGCGACCTCAGAGCCCAAAAGTGCACATTTTAAAATCTCCACAGATGTCACACTTGCTCAGGTATTGTAGTCACTTGACTCCCTAAGTTCTGACTTTGTTGCTTTTGTTAGTATAAATTAATGTTCAATTGGTGGCAAAGCTGTCTTTTTCGGTGCTTGAAAGGTCACCTGTGACGAAATAAAACTATGCTAAGTAGAAATGAAACAACCTTGAAGGACAGTCTAGGGAGAATGTTTGCTATTATGTTCTTCATTCTCTTCCCATATTTGTGCCTATAGCAAAGGCACTTGGTTTTTGAATAAGCATCAGAACACGTTCTAGCCTGTTCCTATTGATACTTCTACACCCTTGAGCAATGGCTAGTCAGTGTTACAATTACTGTTTTGATGCAGAATCTCTTTTACATGCTTTCAAAATGTCTTTAAGGTAAAATAATGAACTGACAAAAGAAGATACTAGGTTCATCAAAATGAGAAATTGCTGTTTAGACTAAAAATAAAAAAGGCTAAGGTCCTGGAACTGCAATGTTTTGGGACATATATAAAAAGGTTTCTCTTGATATTTAACATTCAATAGTCCAAATCTCTTGAGAACACAAAGCAATGGACACAGAAATGTTCTAAGTCTTCGGTAACATAAGGTAAAATATTGGTGATATTTGTAGCCTCAAGGAATGTTTGGTGTGAAATCGCTGGAGAGGTATCCTGTTTTGCCTCTGTAGACGAAGCCCAAACAATTATGGGTCCAGAGATTATACTGATGTTTCTCGGGATATCAATGACCAGGAAAGACAGAATTACTGCTACTGCAAGCTTCCAGAGAATGTCACTACAACTATAGATCCGTTTTCACCTGGAATCTGAATAAAACTTTTTTTAAAAAATCCTGTCATTGAATAGAGAATAAATGAATGTGTCTGAGCAACAAATAGAAAGGAAGGACACAACACCAGGGTTAGGAAAAGTGCAACATGAAGCAAGCACGCGGAACCAAGCAAACAGTTGTTGTTGTTAGGTGCCTTGAGTCACTGTCCAACTCAGAGAAACCTTATGTACAACAGGCAAGGCAGTATTGTTGCATTTTCTGCTCTTCATAGGGTTTTTAATGGCTGCTTGTTCTTTGGGAGTGGGTTGCCAGGTCCTTCTCCCATTGTTGTTATAGTGTGTGGAAAGTCGGGGAATATGCAAGCCTGTGGAAACGTTAGAGGGGAGAACTAGAAGCATCCACACAGGGAGAAAGGGAGCCTAGAGTGCAGACAAGAAAGTGGTCTCCAGGACAGAATACTGCAGCAGAGACAACTCCAACAGGACATGGGCAATGTTGAACAGGACAGGAAAAAGTGTGGTCCACCCATGTGCTAAAAGGCTGTTGTGAGTGCTTTAATGACAAAGTGTGGCACATGCAACTACAATTCTGCTAATCAGAATAACAAAACATATGCATGAAGTTTTGACAAATGAAGATTTCACACATTGTTTTTCCTCCTGTTCTTCCTATGTTTTCTTTTTCTTTTCCATTCATTCATTCTTTTTTTTTTCAATATTTGGGTGGGGGGATTGAATCCAGGGGCTCATACATACTTTTGCAAGTACCACTGGGCCACACTTCCAGCCCATTTTTATTTTATTTTGAGTCAGGGTCTCACTAAGTTACACAACTGCCTCTGGCCTTGAACTTGTGATCCTCTTGCCTCTGCTTCTTGAGTTGCTGGGATTTGAGATGTGAGCCACCACACCTGGCTCCTCTACTTCTTCTTCCTTTTGATTGGGTATGTTATAATCTTAAGATTTTTCTTTATCAAATCATTATTCATATTAGTCTCTCATCACCATGACTTCATCTCCCCCATCCCACCAACACCCCTGTCAGCCAACAATATTCTAACCGGAAAAAAAATTTAAAGGCCTAGAGCATTCAATCAGGAGATACGTGATTTTTATCATGGACTTCTATAGACATCATTCAACTTTAATCTCATTTTCTCCATGTCTTTATCTGTAAATATGGACAGATGATAGCAATATGCCCTATTTTGCAGACATGGTACTCATAAAGTACATTAGGAAGTTCGACATTCAAATTTAAAATGACTATCACTGGAAATGTGAAGTTTTACCATTTCAGGAACTTGCTATATGTGCCTCACAAGGATAAGATGTTAACAAAATAATTTTTAAGATAAATAAGGGAAGGTATTACATCAGTTATTTCCTTAAAAGGCAAAAAATACTGTGTTTCCATATATTAAAGGTTAGGAATTAGATGTCCCAGTCATATTTCTACCATCTAATTCTAAAAGTTACTAATAAATAAGAGAGAAAATATATTGACAGGACAAACAACAGCCTGATTTCCAAGTTGAACCCATTTGCTAACCACATAATATATTAAATAGTAGCAGCTTTCCTAGATCCTAGCTTCATAATACAGGATCGATGCCCACCTCTATCTTGAGCTGTGAAACAAAAGCTTGTGGGCTCTCACTATCCTCTTTCCATCCTGAAGGTAGGATGAGGTCTGGGGAAACATGTTCACTGGAGTAATGAGAAATTCCCATCACATTATTTTGAGATGGTAACAACTGTCTCATGCCTGTGACATCCTGTTATCATTAACAGTAAATTAGACTAGGGAGAAGGACTTGGCAGCTCACTCCCCAAATAATCAGCCATTGAAAACTCTATGAATAGCAGAGAAGTACTGACATAGTGCCGGGCATGGCACAGTGTCGGGGAGTGTTTCGTCTGTTGTACATAGGGTCACTATGAGATGGACTGGACTCCACAGCACCTGACAACGACGTTTACAATTATGTGAGGCTTGAGAGAGAACATCAAAAACAGGGACTCCATCAGACCAATGGTCATTCTTAAAAAGAAGTGATGAATTCTGGTTTATTTGGAAAGCAGCCAAAATATTTTACTGAAATGTTTCATTAGGAAATAATTGACTTTCATTTGAAAGGAAGCACCATATGGCAAGTTATTTCTGAATTATGTAATTATTCACTAGCCTTGGGGACATAGTAGTAGTTCAGACACTTCTTAAATACATATGACAACATGATCTCATTGTTAACATGTATTTTTACACTAAGAACTTCTTCTGTCTCTTTTAATAAACAGCTAAATCGAACTTCACAAAAATTTTCCAAAGATAAAGTGAACTCATACATGAAACATGCTTAGAAAAGCTTCTAATAACTACCTAACAAATTATTCATCCTGTTTATTTTCCACTTGTTAAGACTCTGAAATACTTGCTGGTGAACTGTGAGAACAAGACTCCCACCATTGTTCCTGTCAGTCAACATTCTGACAGGAAAGAAATTTAAAAGGGAAGTAGTACTAAGTCAAGACATATTCAACTTTTATAATGGCTTTCAACTTTAATTTCATTTTCTCTATGTCTTTATTGGTACATACAGGGGGAAGATAGTGACATGCCCTATTTTGCAGATTTTGTAAGGGTCAAATGAGACATGGTATTCATAAACTGCATTAACAAATTCAATGACATTCAAATTTAAAATGACTATCACTGGAAGTCTGCAATAACTAAAAATGTTTTGTACATATTTTCTTGTCATTTGTTTGTTAATTTGTGTACTTTTTCTGACATTATGGAGTTGAAGTTACTAAATGATTAAAAGTAATCCACAATAGCAGCCTTTTGAAATACCACTATCTCAGTGAAATATTACCTATTTAAGGATTAAGCCATGCATATGAAATAAAATTTGCTTAAAAAATGTAATTTTTTCCATTTCAATGGGGCAAAGGTTCAATATGACTTAATTTCATTTCCAAGCTGATAATTAGCCTTATGTTCAAATTTCTGAAAAGCAATACATGTTTAACAGAAATATCTGGCTTTGTACTCTTATCTCAATCTATTAATGAATTTTGGTTAATACTTATAACACATAATAAAGAAAAACAATGATTTGAGAACTATTGTAAGGAATAAGTACTTATACAAATCATAATATCAGGAAAAATATAAGACTGAAGTTCCTAATCATCAAATGAACAACTTTCTCAAGAAATGCAAACATAAATTTATTATTTACATAAATCAGAATTCTTTAAACTTTGTATTAGTGGTAAGTGGATCACATAGCTTTGAACCATTTCCCTATGAGGAAAAGAATAACTGTAGTACTAAGTTGTATCATGATTTCGAGCAGCAAACTCATGAGATGTGCTACCAATATACCCTCAACATCTGCACTTTCACTAAGTGAATAATAATGTTCTCTTCATATACATGGTGAAATGTATAAGTCTTATAAAAACTAAAGTTATGTTTTCATACTTTTTCCTTGAGAATGAAATCATCAATGAGGTAAAGGAAAAAAAGAAATTAAGTGAATTCCATTTAGCCACAAAATATTGTGTGTTCTTGTATTATGAAGAAGTGGGTCAGTTTGTGCCATATATGAATATTCATCCTGGTCACCAGCCATTTCTATCACTTCAAACATTAACAAAATTATATGTTCACTATCTCTCTTTTAAAAATTTAAGGCATAAATGACAAGTAGGTGCCATAACTTTGTAAAACTGTAAATGTACTCCAAAATGTCTTTTGATCTCTCAGTTATTTCTCCAGATCTCCATGTAGTTGGTCTTTACTCACAATCTGATAAATCATTATTGCTTCCAACTCATTTTCAATTTCATAGTCGGGAAGGATGAGATGAAAATGTGGTGGACAGAATCATTTTCTAAGGAAAATGTTTCCATTATATCACTTCGGTAAGGTACCTGAACAGATTAAATGCCATAATAAAGTACTTCTAAATTATACAGCAATACCAGATTAGCTCCACTGGTACAGTGAATTACAGACTTAGTCAAAGGAACAAAGTACAATTTTTTTTTTTTTTTTTTTTTTCCGGTACTGGGGGTTGAACCCAGAGCCTCACACCTGCATGCTCTGCAAGTGCTGGAACACTGAGCTGCACCTCAGCCCATTTTTTTTTTTTTTTTACTTTTTGAGACAGGGTCTCGCTAAGTTATGCAGACTGCCTCTGGTCTTGAACTTGCGATCCTCCGGCCTCCGCCTCCCGAGCCGCTGGGATTACAGGCGTGCGCCACCACGCCCGGCACAAAGTACAAATTTTATGCATTATTATCCTTTGTAAGTACCACTTTGTTGGTAGAAGTCACTTCAACACACAGATAACAATATTCATTCTACATATAATTGAAATAATACAGGCAATAATATTTCTAAATCAAATTATTTAGCGTCCTTAAAATAATTTCAACTGCAGCTGTTTCAGCAGAGTGGTAATTACTGAAAAGCAACCTATACCATTGTTCCTGCCACCTGCTTCACCAAAAAGTAAAATATGGTCTTCATATTGCTCAGAGAATTGTCACTTAATATGAATTGCAATGAACACTTCTTGCTGATCAGAAAAACTGGACTGAGCTTATTTTTGGGAAGAGACGTGGAAGACATCCTTGAAGAGAGCATTTACTATTATTCATAATGGCTTTCATTGTTAGTGCTGGACTGAATCAGAGCTGGAAGGATGAGGTCATTACTACACAGAGAACTTCAGTATGAAGGAACTAACAAGGGCTTCCTCTCAGTGCTTCCTAAGTATGAAATGCATGGGTTGATAATCATCTCTTATTACAGGATACATGTGAAACTAATTTTTAAAATTACCAGTTTAAAGAACTCAATGGACAGTATAGGTTTTTGTTGTTGTTTTTAGATAGGGTCTTGATATGTAGCCCAGGCTGGCATCAAACTCAAGACCTTCCTGCCTCAGCCCGTTGAATGCTGGGTTTGCACTTGTGTACCACCATGCCCACCCATGACAAAGTTTTTGAAATAGTACTTATACTTTGTTTTTAACTTTTTTTTTATTTTAAAAAATTGTGGTAATTAGGGGTTGAACTCAGGGCCTTGCACATGCTTTGGAAGTACTCTACCACTGAACTGTAGCCCCAGTCCCTTTATTATGTTTTTAAATACAGACAGTGTCTCACTAAGGTACTCAGTCTGCTTTGCATGTGAGATCCTTCTGCCTCCTCATCCGGAGTCACTGGGATTGCAGGTGTGACCCATCTCTCCTGGCTAGTACTTTTACTTTATAAGTATGTTTTTGCTTATAATTTTTTTTTTTTTTTTTTGGTACTGGGGTTTGAACCCAGGGCCTCGATTTGCATGCTTTGCAAGTGCTGGGCTACTGAGTTGCCCCCTCCCCCAGCCCATTTTTTTTACTTTTTGAGACAGGGTCTTGATAAACTACACAGACTGCCTCTGGTCTCGAACTTGTGATCCTTCTACCTCTGCCTCCTGAGTCACTGAAATTACAGGCATGTACTACCATGCCCGGCTCATTTTTGCTTATAATTTTAGTCTACAATCTTATGTGTTATTTATGGAGCTTTCTAAACATTCTTACAGCATTTTCCATATGCAAATTTATGCACATTTTTAGGGGTTTATATATTAGCTATAAATTTTCTGTATGTAAACATGATTATATATAAATTTGTTTTTTTCAGCTAAAATAATTTCATCTTGGAGAAAAGAAGTTGAAAATGCTTAACATTTATTTATAGCACTGAGGTTGAAGGTCCTATGTTTACAAATTGTCTTCTTTGATCTAAATGGCAAATAGCATCTGTGTGTCTGAAAAACTGAGAAACCCTTGTATGCTATGCCATTTGGGGCATCCATTTTTACTTAAGCCATTTGTGAAGGAACTTTACTGAGGTGAATATTTCTGGAAGCTTTGCACAGATTTGTATAAATAAATGCCAACATTTTGAAGTAATCAGAAATATCATTATTTTCATTTACAGATGGAAACTGAGAAAAAAAGAAAGTAAATTTTCTAGAGTCACAAGCTAACGTTAGTTAGAAATGGTCCTAGATCCTAACACTATTCCTGATCCAAACTTCTGTTTCCATTCATATTGCATTTAGATTTGAAAAATGGCTATTTCCCTCCTGTTCTTCAAGCTAGATGCAGTATAAAAATATAATGATGAACATGTTTAATGATTAGGGTGAGAATAGAGCACTGAAGTACAATTCAAATAGTAAAAGACATAATACATGTTATGTGCAAGTAGCTACCACAAGGGCTCCCTGGCATTCATGTACGTTACATAATTTGCTTTTTCTGTGTATGTGATGGATTTGGTAATGTGTTTCTAATAAACACAATACACAATATAGTCAAAGGATGGGGTGCCACTTTGAAAACTGCATCATAAAATACTGTGACTTCTGTCTTGCTCACACTCCCTAATTTCTTGTCACATTCTAACTTAGAGGAACTGGCTACCATTTTGTCAGATGCCCTGAGGAGAAGCCAGTGTGGCAGAGTCGACAACTTGTGAGGGAACTTTCCTCTTAATCCAATAATCAGCAAGAAATTAAATTCTGCCAAGAACCACAGGACTGAACTTAGAAATGGATCATTTCCCAGTCAAGCCTTGAGATGAAGCAGGCCTTACTCAAGTACAGTTTTATGAAGACCCCATGCCAGACAATTATGCTGAGCCACTTCCAGATTCCTAATTCACAGAAACAGGTAAGTTGTGTGGTTGTGGCAATCCACTAAATTTAGATAACCTGTTAGAAAGATAGCGAAAAATAGTACAGTTTGTTCCCCAGAATTCAATCTCCACTCTAATTTCAAAATAAAAACATAATTTAGTTAAAGATCAGCATTTTTATCATGGTACTTTTTAAACCAATCCCCAGATAGACATGAACAAGGGAAAACAAAAACAAGTTTCTAAGACCAAAAGTTTTGTGGTCTGAAAAATACAAACCAACCCTAGATGAATCACTAGAGATTTGGAGGCTGACTCACGAACTCTTAACAGTATTTTATACACATAATGGCACATACTGATATGTTTTCATTTGATTGCTTCAACAACTCTTTGAAGTATTTAGAGATACCATTACTGCCATTTTACAGATGAAAACTAAGAAGCGATAAAGTGAATTCCTCAGTCACAAGCTGAGAAGCTGAAATGAGTTATAAGTGGGTATAGGTCTTACTCTATCCCTAGTCCAGAATTCTGTCTCTATACCATGATGTGTTTAATCTGGAAAAATAGTAATTTTCATAATTGTTGCTGTGAGGTGCCCGTCCAGTCAGATCCAACTCATAGTGACCCTCAGGGTTTTCAATGGTTAATTGTTTGGGGATTGCCTTGGGAGTGGACTGCCAGCCACATGATGCTGGGGTTCAAACCTGGGTCATCAAAGACCACAGAGCAGCGCTCTACCATAATTATACTAGGTTAAAAACATGCCATGCTACCCTAAAGGAATGTATAAAATTAATCAGATATATTTCTTTCTCAATAAAAGCCATCTTAATTGACCCACTTAACAGTCATTCCTGTTTTAAATTGCAAAATCATTTTATATGTTGTTTAAATGATACTACCAATGGATATAAGGTATTTTTGAATTTGAAAATAATTTTAAAATTAACTTTAAAAAGCAAAAATTAGTTTTATTTTCCAGTTTTTAAGTTTTCCTACAAAATAGTTTGCAAAAAATAATAATAGCATTTTCTAAATAAAAAAAGATTAGAAATTAGAAACCAATATTAAGTCACAGAAATGAAACTTAAAAAGGAAGCTACCCTATGGCTTGAAGTCATTGATCAAGGAGGGACAATTCAGAATTAGCACTAGAGAGAGGAAAAAAAGACATAGGGAAAAACCAATGGATTGCAACCATATAATGAATCAATATTTTGCACAGGTTATGTAATTTAATTTGAGGATTAGGAATGTAAGTGCCTTGAATACATTAGCCATCTTGTTTTTTCTCTGTGTAGGCAGTTGCTGAACTGTTTCTGAAAAAATATTGTTGAATGCATAGTGAATCAATGTGCTATTAATTACAGGTAATAGATGAAGACACTGAGGCAGAAAGTAGAAAAATATTTAAAATTTCACATTTAGTGAGTATTGAAACTACAAAGACATTAACTTTCCTTTATATAGTGCTCCTGAGCAATTGTTTACCATGGCAAACTCTACATGTAACCAATAGGCATCTAATTGATGGAGAAGCCAGCTCTAAAGAATAATAGTCAATAGATATCACATAGCTCCAAGAAAAAGAATGTTTTTAAAACATATTTAAGGATAAATATCTGGTAGAAAAATTATATTAAAAATTATTGAGGAACTTTATGACTAATGATTGTACTACATAAAATATAAAAAGTTTATAGTAGAAATCACTGGTGATAAAATTTAATATCAAATATTTCCAGACTTTTTTTCTGGCCTTAATTCTTACTATAGTATTTATGCTCACTAGTTCGCTCTTCATCTCTAAAACTAGCCTCATTCCAAAATTAAAAATAAAATAATATTTCAAGCAGATAGTAGTGGGGTTCCTAAACTCTGGTCTTTAAAACTCGTATTATCCACTAATGGCTCGACGAGCAATGGTGGTGGTGGAGGCTAAGTGCTGAGGAGAGGGCAAGCCTGAGAGGAGAACAGCAGCAGTTGTCAGCCTTTTGGGTTATGACTGTCCTTCGAGTGGCCCAGAGACAATAAGAACAATCTTGTAATGAGCATCAGTGAAGTTTAAAAACATGGGGAATGCTCTTTTGGGGGTCAGTAAGAAAGGGGGTAAGGTAAGAAGAGGGCTTCTACCTGCATGAGTGTGAAAAAGGAAGTATCTTAAGGGATAGCTAACTAAGAGAACAGGAAAACAAGCTTTGTCTACAAAGAGAACTCAGGGAAGTGTTTGGGGCTGAAGCACTGAGTAGTGAACGTTAAATCTTATTATAGTCTCCTGGTAGTGGATATTACATGAGTTCCTAAAATAAAATAGCAGGGTAAACAAAGACCTTACGTAGAGACTGGATAATTGTTTATAAACATTATGTGAACTATAAGAAAATAAAAATAACTTGCAATATCCCCGAGTGGAATTTAAGTGAAGCAACTATTTTGAGTAAATCTGATCTCCTAATTCCCACATGGAAGATGTGCCTTCCCAGCGCTCTGTCTTTATCCCTTATCTAGGATTAGAAGCCAGCCACATCAGTTTATTTCAAGTTACTTCAACATCTTTTGGGAACTTATATGCCTGTTAACACTATTAACCCCACCTGGCTCTTTTTCTAACTTTTTTTTGGTAGGGCAGGGGACAGGGTCTATGTAGCCCAGGCTGTCCCCAAACTCATGATGTTTCTTCCCCATCCTCCCATGTGCCACCATGTCTAGCCTCCTCTTCTAGTTATGTCACTAAAGATCATCTTTTCCTCAACATCCAAAATAACTCTCCATATGTCCATGAAATATTTTATTGTCATAATATATGAAAACCAGCTGATATTTCTGCGGAGATCTGGTCCATATCTTACTCAGATTTGTCTCTCCAACTTCCTGGGAGAATGTTAAAACACATCAGAGGCTCAAGCTGCATTTGTTAAACTGTAATAACCAACAGTTCAAATTAAATGAGTCTGGGAGCCATTCTATATACTTTATGAACCTCTCTTTGGACAATGCAGAAAGTAGGTGCTAAAAGATATATCACAGAAGAATGGATTTACTGTTTTATATAAGTACAATGCCTGCAGTTGTACCACTGTGACAGCCAATCCCGTCAGCTCTCAGAAGCTGAGCAGGGTCAGGCCATGTTAGTGCTTGGATGGGAATCACCTGGGAACACCAGGGGCTGTAGGCTTGGGAGAAAGACCTGGCAATCCACTCTCCCTCCCAAAAATATCAGCTATTGAAAACCCTATGGATATCAGAGAAGCACAACAAGTGTTTCTTCTGTTGTACATAGGGTCACCATAAGTCAGACATGGACTCAAGGACACCTAACAAGAAGAAATAAACAAACAGGCTGCAAACTTTCTACCCATAGGTTTTTGTTACAAATTTCCTTGAATTTCATGAGTAAATATATTTTCCATAGTCTATTTGAATTAGTTTTATCTCACTGACAACACTAAAAGTAGTACTAATACAGAAATTGTCATTTATGAAATCTGAACAAAAACCTAAGAGGTCAGAAACACTATGTCTTATGCTTAGAAATTCCCAAAGCATATCTAAACTTGTTTTCCAAAGTGTTTTAGTTTAAACCATTACATTCATTTCACAGTTGTTTGTACTTTCATCAATGTTTATTTAGTAAAATATGATTTTATAGATATTGGCTTAATTAAAAAGGTGTTTTTCAGATGTAACAATTAAAAAACAGCATCCAACAAACTTGAGTTGGCACTATGAAATGAATCAATAACATTGATCAAAAATAATTCATTCTTAGCTTAAATGTTAAATTGGAATTTTAAGTCTGATTTTGTTTATATTTACATCTTGTCTGATATTCCTGTACTCTTATTAATTAGTAAAACAAATTATAGTAGTAATGCTTTGGTTTACTGAGTTCCTTTTCTCCTAAGATATTAGTTATTATTTCTAAATTATTGAAAAATAAGGACATGTTAGAAAAAAATGACTGCCTTTGAAAGGTATTTGTGTCAAAAGAAAAATAACACATTCTGTCCATAAAGTTTCATTCTTTGCTATGTCTATAAAAGAAAAGGTAACTCTATAGAGAAGAAGAAAATACTAAATTAATAGGATACAGATAGAGGAAGGAGAGGGACCCAAGGCTTTTATGTGCATGTTTTTTTATTGCTGTTTTTGTTCTTATATCTGACTCTATATGGGTTGAAATGCTGGATTTCTTTTTATTTCATACTGTATCTCTTGTTCCTTCCCAAAGTCATACCAAACAATGCACAATGGCCATTGTTTGGTCTTGAAAGTAGCTAATGGTCTCTCTCAAATAACTGGTCTAGAGGCAAATGACTACATCTGCCAGAACCTAAAGAGAACACTAAACCGTATCTATTAATCACTCCACAAGGTTATAGGGTTTTATATATGTCATCTTTCTAAGGTTATCCTGCAAGTCACATATTGTCAGATTGAAGCAAAGACATGCAATTATTTGTTTGTAACAGGATTTGTATTAATTCGTTTTCTCTTCACCTCAAAGTTACCCTTCGTGTTCTATCCTGCAAAAATGGAGCTGAGAGGATTAAATATTATTTATTTGCCAAATAGCATGATGTTAAGTTCTGTAGTAGAATGTTCTGTGTAGAGACAGGGCAGGAAAAAGGAGTTTTCCTTCCTGTTTCCAGTGTGTTCTCCCAGTCGGTTCAGGTAACATGAACAGCTTCCCTGGCACCAGGTTCCTGGAGCATCCAGCTTCCCTGTGCAGTTGCTGCAGTGCAGAACAATCAGCAGCACTCAGTGCCCCTAAACTTCCTAGGCAGAAGAATGTCCCTACCAAGATACATCCCCCTTCTCTAGGAATGTACAGCCAAGTGCTGACGGCAGATTTGCAGTAAATTTTGCCAGGACAGGGCCATGGTGGCTTCTCTGCCATTCAGTCAGCCATACTTGCTTTCTCCATAGTAGGGTGCGGTTCTCCGCCTTGGAATGGGTGGGTTTTCCTGTGGTTGCTTTCTCTCAGTTCTAGAAATAGTTGCTACTCCTTATTTCTGCTATTCCTATACTCTTCAAAATCTCTGTATTATGTACTAGCTATTACATGCTTGCTACAGCTGTACCACAGTGGCATCTGATCTGTCAGATCTAAAAGCCAAGCAAGGTTGGGCCTGGTTAGTACTTGGATGGGAAACCACCTGGGAACACCAGGTGCTGTAGGCTTGGGAGAAGGACCCGGCAACCCACTCCCAAAAATCAATAAGCCATTGAAAACCCTATGAATAGCAAAGATGTACAACATTAGTGTTTCTCCTGTTTTACATAGGGTTGCTATGAGTTGGATATTGACTTGAGAGCTTGCTGTGTTATGCAAATCTACTGATAAGAGTTAATAATTTTTAAATTAAATATCTTGTTCAAATGACTATGTGACTTCTATCTCTTGAATCGCTCATGATTGATAAACTTTTTCACAGAGGATTTGAAGTTTACATGTGTGCTAAAAGATAAAATAGCTGTGCATGATGGCATATATGTGCATACCTGTAATCCCAGCACTTGGGTGGCTAGGCAGAACCATCAGGAGTTTCAGGACAGCCTGGGTTACATAGCAAGATCCTGTCTAACTGTCTGTGTGTGTGTGTGTGTGTGTGTGTGTGTGTGTGTGTGTGTGTGTGTGTGTGAAAGAGTGTGATGGTTGAGCCAATCAAAAGGTGAGGAGTAATATTAGTGCATACAAACACGTACACACAAATATCCCACATGTAAAATTGGTTGCATGTTTAAGCCAATGATCAAAATTTTAAAAGAAACACGTTCAACATTATGATTTACAGTGTTCAAAATTAGAGGGCAATCTAGTTATCCAGAAACTTATTGTTTAAGTAGACAAATTAATATAGTACATGTACATCGATTCCAATGAGCTACACTGGTTCAAAGGTAAAAATCAAATCATTCGGAGGACTGGACAGATTTCAATGTACTTGAGGCAGGGCTCCGTAAGTATACTTAATACAGTGATTGGCAGAAAATAGATCAAAGTTGGCATCCACTGTGAGAACTTAAAATTTGGACTCTGTGCTCCCAGTTAGGGCTAGAATCTTGAAGGTGGAAATATGTGCCTATAGAGGAAATATGTGCCTATAGAGGTTCTTTGTATTTTGCTTTTGTTACTTATTTCAGAGCTAGTTCCTTTGAAATGTTTTCTGAAAGTAATCACCATAATGGTGAAAGGTCAAGCATATGACCATAAAATAAGATTCATTGATTGATCATTACTAGGTATTCTGCTGGAAATTCTCTGTAGCAAAAATGAGTTGTTGGTGAATGAAAATCACTTTTAAAAAGCTCATGCACTTAAATGATTAATAGAAAAAGTAAATAGCTGTAGCACTGGGCTCACAGACTGATGATATGCCTGGCACAGTGTTGGGCAGTGTTTCATTCTGTTATATGTAGGGTTGCTATGAGTCGGCTCCAACTTGACAGCACCTAACACCAACAACAAGTAAAGGTGACTAGATTATTCCAGAATTTGGGATGCTGGCAAACTTAAGAAAGGGATTTTATTGACAATGTCTTTATCTTGGTGCCAGAGGAAATTTACTACTAAGATATTTAGATTATTCCTTCATACATTTTAAATATTTCTGCTACTGCCATCTACATTTTAGAGCCATTTATATCTTCTGCCTTCAGCTTCCTGCTGTAATTTTTGTATAAATAATGTAAATTTGTGTGCCATCCTTACACGAAATTAATTGTGGATTTTCCTCTCTCATAGTGTTAAATCCATAAAAAGCTAGAGTATAAATAAATTATGTTATCCTTATTATTGATATGCATTTGGCTTGTGAGTTACCACGTCCTATTAGCTAACATAATGTTTCCTTCATGTGTCTGTCAGCTTGTTGTGCTGTAGAGGCTTGCATGATACTGTGATGCTGAAAGCTATGCCACCAGTATTTCAGATAGCAGCAGGGCCACCCATAGTGGACAGGTTTCAGCTGAACTTCCAGACCATGACAGACTAGGAACAAGGACCCAGTAGCCCACTCCTAAAACAATAAACCATTGAAAACCCTATGAGTACAGAGAAGAATTGTCAAATATAGTGTTGGAAAATGAGACCTCCAGGCTGAAAAGGATTCAAGAAATGACTGGGGAGCTGGGCACGGTGGCGCATGCCGGTAATCCCAGCGGCTGGGGAGGCGGAGGTGGGAGGATCACAAGTTTGAGACCAGAGGCAGTCTATGTAACTTGGTGAGACCCTGTCTAAAAAAAGTAAAAAAATGGGCTGGGGGTGCAGCTTAGTGGTCCAGCACTTCTAAAGCATGCAAGTGGGAGGCCCTGGGTTAAACCCCAGTACTGCAAAAAAACAAAAACAAAAAAAACACGGGGAAGAGTTGCCTCCTCAAAGTAGAGTTGACCTTAATGATGGAAATGGAGTTAAGACCGTGGGGCCTCCTTTTGCTCATGTGGCATGACTCAAAATGATAAGAAACATCATAGGTGCAACACTGAGCTCAAACATAGAAAGATGATGTGCATGACAGTGTTGGGTAGTGCTTTGTTTTGTAATACATAGGGTCGCTACAAGTCAGATTCTACTCAATGGCATCCAACAACAACATATTGTTTACATATACCAAATATACAATTATGAGTAACTGAGGGAAAATTATAAATTCAGCAACAATAAAGTAAAATCCATAATAACTTTCCTTAAAAAACTCTTCATAGCCAAAAGGGTGTCTAGCATTTTTATTTGATTATATGTTTATCATATACTGAATTTGAAATAAAATACACTGCTAGCATACATATAGCTATATATATCATTTACTAATAGAGATCTTTTAAGAAATGAGAGGAACAACAGACAAAAAACTGTCAAAATAAATACTGTCTATCTATAACCAAAACTTTTTAAAAACAAATCAAAGCAAAAATCTGAAAATGCAAACAAAAAAAGCATAAATCACATGAAAACACTGCACCTTGCTGTGTCTCTGGATTTGAATCAAAATGCTATTTTTATATGCTTTCTGCAATCCTTAGTACCCTCCCTTCTTGTCCTTGATTTTTTTTTTTCCAGTACTCGGGGTTGACCTAAGGCTTCACACTTGCATGCTTTGCAAGTGCTAGACCACTGAGCTACACCCCCAGCTTATTTATTTATTTATTTATTTATTTATTTATTTATTTATTTAACTTTTTTTTGAGATAGGGTCTTGCCAAATTATGCAGACTGCCACTGGTCTCAAACTTGAGATCTTCCTGCCTCTGCCTCCTGAGCTGCTGGGATTACAGGTGTGCGCCACTGCACCCAGCTTTGTCCTTGGTTTCTAAAGTATACATGAGTTCAAAGCTGAATGCTGCAGTGTCTTGATTTAATCTAAATGTCACAATTAATTTTGCTGCTGGAAAATCTCTATATACAATTGAAAATGTTAGGTGTGGTCAAGTCAGATTCGACTCATAGCAACCCTAGGTGTAACAGATGAAACACTCCCCCACCCTCTGTCATGCCTGGCACTATATCATTGCTCCTCTTTTATTCATTGGGCTTTTCATGGCTGATTGTTTTGGGAGTGGGCTGCAGGGTCCTTTTCCCGAGCCTACAGCACCTGATATACCCATCCTAGGACTAACCAGGCTCGACCCTGCTAAGCTTCCAAGGTTTGACCAGATAGGACGCTAGGGTGGTATGGATTAGTTTCTATAAAGAAAATAATTCTACTCTCAGATTGTATGATATGCCTAATCTTTTCACATCCCCCATGATTATTCATTAATGCATTTCTTTAAGATGCATAAATTTTAGTCTTCCTCATTCTGAAGGATTTCTATACACAAACACACAAAATCTACTTAGAAGGAGCAAATAACCACCCTGGAACTTTTGAGCAATGAAGAAATCTTTTGAGGGTGATCAGAAATGAAATGATCAATAAATTTAAAAAGATTACCTCATGGACTTCTATCCTTTTAGAAGAATGAGAGGACTTCAGACTTTGTTTTTTCCTCCACATCTATGTTTCAACAGTAGAGAAATATTTTACCCAAGTGGTAAGACTGGGTAAAATCATGAGCTGTGGAGCGCTCAGCCTTTCCAGTAGTCTTCCTTCTGTGATAGCCTGACTGTAGACGTGACCCTTCTGCTCTTCATCTTTCTTCTACATTAACTCTTTTGGGCCAGAGCAAAGGGCCAGGATTCTAGACGTGAGTCATTTCGTGGTTTCATTTTGGGGTCTTGATGGATACAATGCAGCAATGAGCCTGCAGGAAATTTACTACTCACATGGCTTGCAGACCTAAGACAAGGGCACAGGACCAAGCTCTATTCCAAATCAATCTTCAATTATTTCAGAACCTACAGTTGAACCAAAAGCTGTATGAAAAACTCTTTCACATTTGTTTGCTTATCTAAATATGTTCTGCTTAATCAAATCTATGTTCTCACACATGTTGATGAAGGGATCTTTTTAGGTATGTGATGAGCTTACTTGAGGAATCTATAATATGTAATGTTATTTGCTTACATCTGTGAGGGTTTTTAGATTTCAATTTAAATAACATTTCTTTTTCTTAGAAAGATCATATTTCTCAAAGCAGTTAAGATAGGATAAAATGAAAATGAGAAGTTCATATAAATTAAATTTGAATATGTATTTAATAGAAAATAGTTCAAAATTTAATGTTTCAATAATTTATTTTAATTATTATACAAGTCAATTAAAATGTACAACAGAAATATTTCTAAAAGATTATAAGAAAGTTTATGCTATCAGTTCTATTCTAATGAAAGTATTCCATGAAAACCTCCTAGCTAGAATTTAAACAAAATATTTTATTTGTACAATTTCTCTTCCTACATATATATGTATACATATTGAATAAAAATATAAAAATATATTTATTTTTATATATAACATATATAAATATGTATTTTATATATTTTTATTTATAATAAATATATATATTTAATAAAATATAAAAATATATTTAAATAAAACTTGTATATTTTGTATAAATATAAATTGTATATAAATACATATATAAATTGTATAAATATATATGTATGTATATATAATATATATATATACTATATACAAGGTTGCCCACAGCTGTAGCCCTGTGGCATCCGATCCCTTCAGATCTCGGAAGCTAAGCAGGGTCGGGCCTGGTTAGTACCTGGATGGGAGACCGCCTGGGAACACCAGAAGCTGTAGGCTTGGGAGAAGGACCTGGCAACCCCCTCCCAAAAATCAATTTGCCATTGAAAACCCTATGAACAGCAGAGAAGCACTGACAATAGTGTTTCCCCTCTTGTACAGAGGGTCGCTATGAGTCGGATACCGACTCGACGGCACCTAACAACAACAACAACAACATATACAAGGTTATGATGTTAAAATTTAGAAATCTTTCTTTAAATTTTGAAAGACTGAAAAAATTAGATTTTTATTTACTGAATTGTTTAAAATAATGAGTAGCAAATAAAGTGTACTGATTATTCTTGAATCAAATCTGCACATTTTCAACAGTTTTAGAGTGCTAAAGCTGAATTTAATCCACACACCATTCTAATCCACATCTGATTTTGTAGCCTTTTAAAACTGTTGAAAACATGCAGATTACATTCAAGAATATCTGGTATATACAATAAATTTGGAATTATGCAGGCCACATTAATATATAATTCCTTGACTCATCATAATAATTCTAAAAGGTCAGCATTAACTATCATCATTATCTGGAATTTATCCTGAAGTGGACATTCTTCTTGCTTTAAATATTACTCCCATATCATTTCATTTTTACTCATGCTTACAACTACATAGCACCCTGGAATCAACTCCTACCTGATCTCAGAAGCTAAGCAGGGTCCTTGGATGGGAGACTGCCTGGGGAACACCAAGTGCTGTAGGCTAGGAAGAAGGACCTGGCAGCCCACTCTCGAAACAATCCGCCATTAAAAACCCTATGAAGAGCAGAAAAGCACTGATATAGTGCCAGGCCTGGCACAGTGTCAGAGAGTATTTTATTCTGTTGTGCATAGGGTCGCTAGGGAGTTAAAGGCACCTAACAACAACAACAACAAAACTATATCCCTATGATTCTCAGATGAATTCTAGCATTACATTCTGAATATTAGCTATTTGTACTTAGATGTCCCATGGATATCTCAATTTGAGCACACACTAAAATAATTCAGTTTTTTAGAACCGTTCTTTATTTTCAGAAGAATGTCTCAGAATCCTACACTGGTATTTCATGACTTTTAACAGTCAATTGTTCTTACTGAGGTAGCAACCTCAACATAGACTTCCTTTCACTTGCTATTTATTTTTATTCAGGCTCTGTACTAAGTACTTCAAATACATTCTTTACACTCGTACTATGACAAGATAGGTATTATAATTCCCATTTTACAGATGAAGAAAGAGATTGATGGAGAAACTCGCAAAGGGTTACACAGCCAATGAAGTGAACAAAAAAGTGATACAAAACATATGTAGAATAATGAGAATGTAAAATTCTTCCCTATGGATGTATCAAGCATGCTATCTTAATCTGCCTATATAAAGAGCTTCTGTGTCTATTACACACACACACACACCCCTGTCACTTATTTGGAATTGAAAGAAAAATAATCACAAATTAAAGCTGCATAAATTTCAGAAATAACTAAAATGTGAATATAAAATCATGTCACTTTTATCCCTAAATGATATTAGCTTATATAGTTTTTCCTTTACTTTTGCTTCACATACTTTTATTGCTTATTAGTATGAGAATGATTTTTATAATATTTTCTACAGAGAGAATAGAAGGCAATTCAATGTAGCCTCTGAAGTGGTTGATTAAATTTTGTTTCTATTACAACAGTGCCTGGGATTTTTCTCCCAAGAGTTCGTATGTTGGAAGCCTATTCCCAAGCATAGTGATGCCAAGAAGTGGTGGGACCTTTAAGAGGTAGCACTTAGTGGGGCTACACTGGGGACATTGTCCTCAGAAGGAATTAAGATAGTTCTCATGAGACTTTTGTTAGTTTTTGTAAGAAAGTTATAAAACAGCAAGTCTGTCCCCTTACTTGCCATCTCTGGCTTTCTGTCTCCCCACATGGACTCTCCCTCTCACATGTTCTCACCACCATCGACCAGGATGCCATCGACCATGAGGTCCTCATGACAGCTGAGGTGATGCCGGAACCATGCCTTTGAGTTTCCAGAACTGTGAGCTAAATAAACCTCTTTTCTTTACATAATACCAAGCCACAGGTATTTGGTGACATCATCATGACTAATACAAATAGCACAGAAAAGTTTTTTTAGCTTCACATCTGGTCACTACTAATTGCCATATCTGTATGTTTTTTCTACAGTAAAATTCTTACATCTTAGGAAGAATGTAGGCCAACCAGCTCATACTGCTTGCAATGTTCTAGAAAAAGGAACAGAGTACTTCCACATTTAGATTGCTCTCCTTGGGGTCAAAAGGGACCCTTGATGAGGGCCACCATCAGCAAATTATCTCTAAGGATTCTAAGGAAATGGAGATAATGCTGCCATTCCAAATGATCCCGCCCAGTCAGGACTTCTGGGGCAATGTTTGATTCCTCCAGAGTGGGACTGTGGCTGTTGACTGTACTGTAACTTTCTAGAAGAAAAGCCAGAGTCTTGGAAGGGATGATGTCTTAGACCATTAGTGTTGTGACAGAAAATATCATATACAGGATAAATGATAAGAAATAGTTTATTTGAGTCACAGTTCTGGGTACTGGGAGGTCCAAGTTAAGGAGGTATATTGGATGAGTGCCTATTGCAGTATGCCTGCAGCCATAGCCCTGTGGCATCCGATCTCGTCAGATCTCAGAAGCTAAGCAGGGTCGGGCCTGGTTAGTACCTGGATGGGAGACCACCTGGGAACACCAGAAGCTGTAGGCTTGGGAGAAGGACCTGGCAACCCCCTTCCAAAAATCAATCTGCCATTGAAAACCCTATAAACAGCAGAGAAGCACTGACAATAGTGTTTCCCCTGTTATACAGAGGGTCGCTATGAGTCGGATACTGACTTGTTGTTGTTGTTCTTGTTAGGTTGCCGTCGAGTCGGTATCCGACTCATAGCGACCCTCATAGGGTTTTCAGTGGCTGACTGTTTCGGGATTGCCTTAGGAGTGGATTGCCAGGTCCTTCTCCCAAATCAATTGCTAGACCTCGTGGGTCAGGATTCTCTTGGTGTTGTTAGGTGCTGTCGAGTCGTGTCTGACTCATAGCCACCCTTATAGGGTTTTCAATTTGGGATTGCCTCAGGAGTGGGTTGCCACATCCTTCTCCGGATACTGACCGGATGGCACCTAACAACAACAACAACAACTATTGCAGTATAAGGCCTATTTTAGTGGAAAGCATCCCATGGCAAGAGAGCAAGTACGAGAAAGCAAGAGTGGCCTAAACTCACTTTATGACAAACCCACTCTCATTATCCAACATGAATCTATTTGTGAGGGCTCTGCCCTCACGAAGGGATCCCTACTTACAGGTATCTCTCAACACTGTTGCATTAGGGACTAAGTTTTGAGTATAGGAACTCTGAGAGACACATTCAAACCCCAGCACGTGGATATAGTACTTTCATAGGAAATACACCTCCTCTGCTATTCATAACTCTAGCAGTGGAAATTTGGCCATGTGTCTTAATTATCTACTAGGAACAGCAAGAGTGAGTCAGAGAGGGCAAAAGAGGGAAAGAGGACCCACACAGCAAGTCGTCTGAGTACAGGGGCTCAGCAGAATAGGTATCTGCTTGTTCATTTTAAGGTATACACAAAAGTGTTTCTGCAGTTTCTGACATTTGACTACTACTAATTCATCACAGTGACAGGTCCCAAAGTCAGGCTGATCTCAGTTTCTGTTCAGTGAGCAGGCTGATCATGTTTCCACTCATCAGAAAGTTAAGGTGATGAGGGGCAAGAATATATATGGGTAAAACCCTACATGTCAATTTTATTTTTGTCTAAGAATTACTACTCATCAGTGCATTACAATGTTCATACATGAGGATACCAGAAATCTCATATTCAATCAGAACAAAGGTCTTCCTGTCCTAGAACATTGGGAAGAAGATCAAAATGGGAATATTTTCTCCAAATCTTGAAATGATCTTAAGTCATATACAAAAGTACCAGTTTTAAAAGGTGAAATTTCCATCACTGAATTCTGTTCTCAGTTTAGAAAAGTGGAGTCACTATTATGTCATAGATCTGGTATTGCCTATAATAAGCCAAATGCTTCACAATGGCATGAGACTGTGCAGATTGCAGCAAAAGTCTCCCAGATGTCTTCCACAAAATTAAAACATTCTGGTATAATCTATTTCAACTTGGCAAAATTAAACTATATTCTATACAGATATGTCTCTCTGGGACAATTCAGTTTTCCTAAGCTGTCATCTTTGATGAGAGCACCAGATGCCAATGACAAAGCATTAGATGTTACCTATGATGAAAAGAGAAAGAACTGGGATAGTAATCTTATATGTTGGTTTTATGGCTCCAAGGTAATAAATATGGCAAGCTTTAAAAGAGTACTAGTTGTTAGGTGCCATTGCAAAAGGTCTGAATCACAACAGCCCTATGTACAACAGAAGAAAACACTCAACACTGTACTATGCATGATTTTTTTTATATATTTAAGCTCATTGTGGCAGGCACTGTGTAAACCCATCTGGTTGAGGGTGTTCCTTTTTTTGTTGATCCACCACTCTTCCACACATGATGTCCTTCTCCAGGGATTGGTCCCTCCTGACCACATGTCCAAAATACATAAGGCATAGTCTAGCCATCTTTGTTTCCAAAGAGAACTCTGGTTGCACTTCTTCTAGGATAGATCTGTTGGTTTTTTTGGCAGTCCATGGTATATTCAATATTCATCTCCAACACCATAATTCAAAAACATTGATTTCCCATCTCCATTATTCATTGTCCAGCTTTTACAAGCATATGGTATGACTGAAAATATCATGGCATGAGTAAGGTGCACTTTGGTCTTCAGTGTGACATCTTCACTTTTTAATACTTTAAAGTGGTCTTTTGCAACAGCTTTCCCCAATGCAGTGTGTCTTTTGATTTCTTGACTGCTGCATCTGTAAGTGTTGATTGTAGGACCAAATAAAACAAAATCTTGAACAACGTCAAACTTTTTTCTATTATGAAATTGCTTATGGACTCAATTGTAAGGATTTTTGTTTTGTTAAAGTTATGGCACAAAACCTACTGAAGGCTGTGTTCTTTGATCTTCATCAGTAAACATTTCAAATGCTCTTCAGTTTCAGCATGCAGAGTTGTGTCATCTGCATAAGACAAGTTGTTAATGAGTCTTCCTCATTCTGATGCCATGTTCATCTGCAAAAAGTCCACCTTTTCAGATTATTTGCTCAGCATAGTGATTGAAGAGGTATAGTGAAAGGATACAGCCCTATGCACACCCTTCTCAACTTTAAACCAAGCAGTGTTTCTTTGTTCTGTTGGAATGACTGCCTCCTTGTCCATGTACAGATTCCTCATGAGTACAATTAAGTGTTCTGGTATTCCCTTTCTTCACAATGTTATCCATAATTTGTTGTGATCCAAACAGTCAAATGCATTTGTATAGTCAATAAAGCATGGATAGATATCTCAGTAGTATTCTCTTCTTTTGGGTAATATCCACCTGAAATCAGCATTGATTTCCCTAGTTCTACACCCTCTTCTGAATCTGGCTTCATTTTCCAGAAGTTCCCTGTCAACATATTGCTTCAGTCCCATTTGAATGACCATTAGCAAAATTTTACTTGTGTATTATATTCATGATGTTGGATAATTTCCACATTTGGCTGGATCCCCTTTCTTGGGAATAGGCACAAATATGGACCTCTTCCAGTCAGTTGGCCAGGTGGCTGTCTTCCAAATCTATTTTCATAAACAAGTGGGCACCTCCAGTACTGCATTTGTTTGCTGAAACATCTCTCTTGGTATTCCATCAAATCCTGGAGCCTTACATTTTTTCAATTCCTTCAAGGCAGATTCTACTTCCTTCAGTACCATTGTTCCTGATGATATGCAACCTCTTGAAATTGGTGCTCATCCACAAATTCTATTTGATATTATGACTTTATGTATTCCTTCCATCATTTTTTGATATTTCCTGTGTCGTTTAATATTTTCCCTGTAGAATCTTCCACTATGGCCACTCTAGCCTTGAATTTGTTCTTCAATTCCTTAAGCTTGGGAAAAAACAGAGTATGTTCTTCCAGTTTAGTTTTCTACGTCTACCTCTTTGCACATCATTATAACAAGTGATTCTGTCTTCTACAGCTTCCCATTGGAATCTGTTTAGTTCTTTTAGTTCATCATGTCATCCTTTTACTTTAGCTACTCGACGTTCAAGGGAAAGTTTCTTTTGACAAGTAATTTAGTTTTTTCTTTTCTCCTATTTTTTAGTAACTTTTTGCTTTCCTCATGAATGATGTCTATGATGACATGCCACTATTTGTCTGGTCTTAGATCATTAGTGTTTAACACATCTAACTTGTTCTTGGGGTAGCCTCTGAACTCAGGTGGGGTATACTCAAAGTCATACCTTCGCACTAGTACACTTGTTCTAATTTTCTTCAGTTTTAACTTGAACCAGTTTGAGCAGTTAATGGTCTGATCCACAGTCAGCATCTGTCCTGTGTAGCTCAGTGGTAGAGAGCTTACACACTGGGTTCAATCCCCAGTATCATAAAAAAGAAAAAAAAAGGAATTCATCACTTAAAAAATAATAATAAAGAGGACTTAAAATGTGAAGTGACAAATTTATCTAATGTCATTTCGTTATGTTCAAATATGAAGCTGTAATCATTTGTATTGATTCTGAAAGAGGTAAAATTAAAATACAAAATTATGGTGATAGAGACAAATGAAAAAGGAATATTAAAGTAAAATAAGTACTAGAAGTACTTGAAAATTGAATATCATTTTTGTTATAGTCACTGTTACTGTATTACTGATCAATACCTGAAAACTATCCATTAATACTCACTCCTAGGTTGAAACTACCTTTCCTTTCTCCTCTTTGGCACTGCAATTAGTCAAAGAATGTTAACAGTAAAAGGAGAGATGATATTGAGACCGTTAATTTGAGTAGTTATCTCTCAATCAATATGCTAATATCAATTATTCATTCAGCTTACTGGGGTACTAAGACAAAAATTACTCTTGAGAATACTGTGTGGAATCCTAATAGGCTAAAAAAGTAAATTCCTAACAAGAAGTAAATTATTCAATTTGGGGTTTGCCCTGATCATTAGTCATTATCTTGTGAATGCTAGGGAGGGAAATGGACTGAAGAATTCCATGAGGGCTAATGGATAGGCGTCTTAGAGGCCTTCCTTTGTAGTGAAAACACACCAAAGTTCATTTAAAGTTGCATGTACAAATGCAACTATGTGCAAAAACAAACAAACAAACAAACAAAAAACAGTCCCAACACTGTGCCATGCTTGGCACTATGTTAGTGCTTCTCTGATATTCACAGGGTTTTCTATGGCTGATTGCTTTGGGATTGCCCCTGGGGTAGGCTGCCAGGTCCTTCTCCAGTTTTGTGGTGCTGGGGAACAAACCCAGGGCCTCAAAACATGCAGATCAAGAGCTCTACCAACTGAGCTAGATCTAGTCATGTTTGTTTTAGTTGTCGTTGATAGGTGCCACGGAGTTGAGTCCGACTCATAGTAACACTACGTACAACGGAATGAAACACTCTCTAATTCTGTGCTTACCACACAATCTTATGTATGTTTAGGCCCATTGTTGTAGACACTGTGTGTTAATCCATCTAGTGGAGGGTTTTCCTTCTTTTCGTTGACTTGCTACTCTCCCAAACATGTCTTTCTCCAAGGATTGGTCCCTCCTGACCACATGTACAAAATATGTAAGATGCAGTCTAGCCATCCATGCTTCCAAGGAGCACTCTGGTTGCACTTCTTCTAGGACAGATCTGTTGGTTCTTTTGGCAGTCCATGGTATATTCAATAGACGTCTCTAGCACCATAATTCAAAAGCATCAATTCTTTTCCTGTGTCCCTTGTTCAGTGTCCAGTTTTCACAACCATATGATGCGGCTGAAAATATCATGCCATGAGTCAGACGCACTTTTGTCTCCAAATTGTCATCTTTACTTTTCAATACTTTAAAGAGATCTCTTGCCACAGCTTTTCCCAAAGTAATGCTTTTCCCAAAGCAATGTTGTAGCAGATAACTGGAAAATAAAGTATGAGTAGTAAATACTGATTTCTATTGTACCAGTGAAATAAGGGGAAAAGTTAAATAGTAATACTTGGCACTTACAAAAAAGAATTTTCTCTTCCTTTTACTCTAGTAATGTTACTTTTGAGAATTTAAGAGAATAATTGGCTAAAATTTATATATAAATTAGGAAAAAGCAGAGTATAAAATATATAGTCATTATAATTCTGACTATATAAAAAGGAAGGGGAGGCATCTGAATATATGTAAAAGCATTATGTTAAGGCATGAAATAGTGGGATAATTGATGCTTTTCTTTCTTTTCTTCCCCAATACTTTTTTTTTTACTGTATTTGGGAGTCGAACCCTGGTCCTTGCACATACTTTGCAAGTACTCTACCACTTGGCTGCATCCCAGCCCATTCTTTACATTGTATTTTCAGTTGGAGTCTTGTTAAATTATGCAGGCTGACTCTGGCTTCAAACTTGTGATCCTCCTGCCTCTATTTCCCTAGTCACTGGGACTATGTGTGCTGCTGCACCCAGTTAAATAATTTTATTTGAAAAAATATTCTTAAAATATAGTCTAAGATCATTTTTAATTAATAGTTAGTCAATATTATTATTTTGCTCAAAATACTCTCCAATATAATATGGAAATAATGAACATTCTTCAAGCAGCATTTGTTGTTGATATAATGACAGCTGTGTTCCTAAAGTTTCCAGGATAACACAGAGTGGTATTCTCCCAACCCTGAGTTCAGTTACATCAGATGAATGACATTAAACTTGCCAAGTGTCTCCCTTTGTAGCATACTGGAGATAACTCACACAAATTATGCAGCCAATGTTGAGTAATGCAGTCAGCATATTGTCATCTTCCTAGCAGCTTATTTTTTTTTCCTAAAATAAATATGCCAATGTGACAAAGTTCAGATGATCAAAACTACACAGATCCTTCTCCATTGAAAACTGCATGATCATACAGTTTTCTTTAACAATATACCAGAACAGGATAGTATATGTAGTCTAAAATATCATGGAGTAAAATTATAGAGAAGTATGAATATAGGGCTTATTATCTTTAATTAAGAAGGTCAGATTTAACTATAGAAGTAAAGATCAATGAGTAAATCTACTTTCAGTTAACTTGACCCTCCTTCCAGATGTCGCATTTCTTTGCATATCAAGCACAAGGTCAGTTTTAACTGAAGGTAAGGCAGGACCCCCTTAATGTCTCCCTCAGTCTTTCCCCTGTTGCTTGTCAGCTGATAGGAAATGCATTAATTATGCTGAACTTCAGGCTTCCTGTTTATAACACTGTGGGAATGCCAATCAAACTGATGTGATGGCTGCAAACCGTGTGGAAATACAGACCAAACAAATGAACAGACTAACGTGTGGAAAGGAGAGTGGGGAGGTCTCACATGGATCACATCCATTATGCTAGTGTGAGATGCATTCTACTCCTAAGTATCAATCATGAAAACTATTGTACCTTTTTAAATAGTAATTTAGTGTTGCTACCAAACTAGTTTGTTCACAGTCCAAAGACAACTGAAGAAGTTATGCAATTGAGACAAATGGAAGGTAGGATATAGTAACCTAAAACCCTGGAACTTTACATACTGATTGGGTCAACCCCGGGTGGCTGTACAATAAATCAAAAACTGCAAAATGTACAAAGGATTGGGAATTTAGTAAAAGGAAAACTGACTATAATCCCTGAAGAATTATAGGAATTTTAAGCCTCTCATTTTAAAGCAATCAAGTTCTCTGTATTTCAATGGTTCAGAAATGCCACAGCCACCAACTTGACATATTGTCTATTTTCCTTCTTGTACTCAACCTGCCACTCATGTCTGTGCAGGCCTCAAACAGTGGGGGATAATTTCAGTTCAGGAACTTTACAGGGAGGCATTTTTGTTCCTACATTGCAAACACTCAAATTTACTTAGACATAGATTCTTCAAATGATACTTTGTAATTCTATAGCCTTGACCAATTTATTTAACATCTTTGAGACCCAACTTCCTCAATTATAAAAGAAAACATGTAACTGAGGATGAGGTGAGTTGCAGAAGCACACTGACTTACATTATATTGACACATAAACACTTATTTGCCTCACATACTTCTCAGCCTTGTGTTTCCATGAATGATGTTCAAAGATGTTTGTCATTTTCAAGTTATTTTTACTTTTTCATTTATATGTACACATATATATCCATAAATGTATACATATATATGTATATGTGAAAATATACATGTATACATAAACATACATACACACATTTATTTATGTAGTGTAGCTACTCTTTTTCCAGTATCATTAACTTTCAATCCAGAGTTAGTTTGCATTACTAATTGTTCACATTACAGATGATCCTCGATGGGGTTACATGCTAATAAACCCATACTGAAAATACTCCAAGTTAAAAATTTATATAATATACCCAATCTACTCAATAAAGTAATTTAGCCTAACCAACAACAACTTATATATGGCACAAGGGTTTAGCTCAGTTGACAGAGGGCCACTCTGTCCTCTCTGAGGCCCTGGCTTCAATTCCCAGGACTGCAAAAAAGGGGAGAAGGACATGGCAGCCCACTCCCAAAACTATCCTGAAGCAATAAGCCTCTGAAAACCCTATGAGGGTCGCTATGAGTTGGACATGACTCATTAGTACCTAACATCAATATACAGATAGATTTTAAGGTCATTAAAGTATATTTGCTGGCTGAGTAGGGTGGTACATGCCTGTAATTCCAACTACTCCAGAGGCTGAAGAAGGAGGATCCGGTGTTTGAGGTAAGCTTGGGCAACACAGAAAGACCCCATTAAGAAAATGTTTTTCAATCAAAAAAGTTCAGAAAACAATATCTCCCCAAATTATGCTCATTTAATACACTAATTACTTTTGAACTAAAAGCACTTGAGAGTGGGGTATGCAGGAAGATGTCTGAGCTCCCCTTATCTGCCTGGAGATGGGTCCTCAGGTGTTACCCTCCACCTCCCTGAGGATTTTATAAAATAGGGAAGATTCCTATTACAGGAGAAAAAGAATGAGTGTCAGTGCCAAAACAACAAAGTTTGTTGGAAACTATCATCGATTATTCTAAGGACTAATTCTTCTTTCCCCCAAATCTGTTACTCCAGCTATGTTGCCCATACTCCTCTCACATCCCCTTTTTCCTATGATGAGTATATTTGAAAACTTAGATCTCAATAGATTTTGGGGTATTCACTGCTCTTTCCTGTGATGCCCTGTGCACATAATAAATTTGTAGAGCTTTCCTCCTGTTAATCTGCCCATTATCTTCATCAAACTCTGTTACTGAACCCTCAAAGGGGTAGAGGGAAAGTCTTCCCTCTGCTACAACTTAAATTGTTTTGTTCTCATTGTTCTGATAATGCTCAGCTGTGATTTTGCAAGTACTAAAAAACAAATACCCAAAAAAAAACCCCCAAAAAACCAGGAGGTCGAATTTACTGTGTTTAGATGGAAGGACAGAGTACCAGAAGTGACATTAAATTAGTCTATGATGTCCTATCCCATTTCTGGTGAAAGTCACTATGCTTACCTCCAAAGCTGAGAGAAGTTCCTATGGAGATTCCTCTAAAATATGTCTTTTTTTTTTCTTTCTTATTAGCCACCACAGTTGCAGCCCTGACTATCTGTCTATTACTGCAGGCACTTGATAAGTAATTTATAAACTGTATTATTTTTATTAAGAAATTTATATGTAGTAAAATGAATTCTGCTATCCTAGCACTAATCTTCTTTGTAATTTGGAAATCTGTTTGATACAGTGGGAAAAACATATTCAAGGGGCCAAACTTTGCCTCAAATCTAAACTCTGTTATTCTATATGCAGACTTGAGAAAATCACTTAATCCTTCTGAATTGGTTTTATTATGGAAGAACTGAAAACAATAAAACTTCTCAATTTTATAAGGAAAATTAGAAGCAATAGTAAATGTAAAGTTTTTCATAACAGCCCCAATCAATCAGTAGGTATTCAGTAATTAATAGGTATTGTTAAGCTGGGTGAAGTGGTGCAAGCCTTTATTTCTAGGGACTCTGGAGGCGGGGCAGGAGGATCACAAGTTGGAGGCCAGATGCAGTCTGCATAATTTAGCATGACTCTGTCCCAAAATGCAAATAAAAAATGGGATGAGGGTACAGCTGTGAGGTTGAGCACTTGCAAAGGCATGCATGAGGCCCTGGGTTCAATTCCCCAGTACCAAAAAATAAAAATAAAAATAAAAAAAGCTATTGTTACCAATACATACACTGATTTGTTAATGCTTGGCTTCTTCATTTAACTGTTGGTTTCTTAAAGACAGAGGAGACCATTTCCTTTTCTTCATCTTGTTAACTCCTGCTCCAAAATACCTGTTTCATAATGGCTTTCAAGTTTTTCAAGGTACTCCATGGTGAAGTAGAATACTATGTCCATGTTGATGTAGGTCCCATCAGATGTGTCGGACTCATAGCGACCCTCACACAGCAACCCTCTTAGGGCTTTCAATGGCTGATTGATTGTTTCAGGATTGTTTTTGGGAGTGGACTGTCATCCTTCTCCCATCTTTGCAGTGTTGGGGATTAAACCAGGGTCCTCAGAAACTGCGGAGCAGCACTCTACCAACTGAGCTACACCCCAGCCCTTCTTACATATATACAAACGTTAAATAAAATAGGAGGCCATTGTTCTCAATTGAGTTCTTCCTTCACTCAATCCTATGCACTAAATCAAAATGGAGTCACTCATGCTGAAGTTCCAAGTTGCCAGACTGAAACTAAGTTGTCTGTCTAAACTTCAGAGCAATTGGAAAGATGGGAGCCAAATTTCCAAATAGCCCTGCTTCAGCCAGCGAAACAATTGAACCCTTCCTACTTTATTCCTTAGGACAGAAAGTTGAAGTGACCTGGTATTGGTTAATTTACTCTTTGTACCATGTTTCCTTCCTCCTGCCCAGGTGGCGTCAAATCTCACTGGGTTGCCATGGCCTGTGCCCAGGGAGGACCTTCCTGAATCTTCAGATGGAATTCAGGCCTGATTCATGAATTGCTAATAGAAGTTAACTGGATTTTTAAACTAAGTTTGTTGTAATTTTGTTTTTTAACAACACACATATAAATACCTATATTTCCTCCTTTCCATATTATTAATAAACCTGTAAACCTGGGGAAGTTTATTATTAACCTCCCCCATAAACCTGGGGAAGTTAATTCTAATTGTAATTCTATGTCTAGCTATCGTATGTCCCACCGTCTACTTAAGTAGTTGTGTTTGGTAAATTTTACCGAGTCCTGGAATCTAGATGGGTATAACAAAATAAGTAATAAAAGAAAGAAAGCGTTTTGAAATTGTTTGAAATGCTTGATAGAAGAAAAATACCAAAAATATTCCACTGTTTGACTTTATGTATAAATTAATTTCAGCTGCATGCCTACAATGGCCACAGTGTGGCTGTATTCCCCTTTAAACTCTATTCATGCCTTAACAATAAGAGGCATTCCAACTGCCATTTAAATTATGCAACAATTACTTCTCTGTATCCATCACATACTACAATATGACAACACTTTGTGATAAAGACTTAAACAAATATGTAGGATCGCTACAGCAAATGCTGCAGAATATTAAAGATTGTATCTTTTGGCAGTGCCTCATCACTGTGCTGGAGTGTGTGACCAACTAGAGTCAGCTCCCCATTATGTATCCAAGGATGTTGTCACATTCATACTCTCCATCTGTCTCAGGAGCTGACTAGGAGAGTAATTACTGCTGAGATAAGCCTTTTCTGGAATATAAGCAATTAATTCTCCTGAAAAAAGAAGGAAAGCAGCCTGACACTTTAATAATGTTTAAGTATACCTAATCTATTTCTTTTCTGTTCCTAATGTTTCCTAAATATGAGAAAGAAAGAGGATTTTAAAGTACTTACAGCTGTCTGTTCTTATGTAAATCATCCACTGGGCTGTAATATTCCATCTTAAAATGACTGGCATGAAATAATACCATAAATTATATTAGAATGTAGAACAAGTGGAGAATTACTTTTAAGATGAATTCAGGATATGATTTTCATGCAAAGGGAATGTTTCTCTTATCAAGTAGGAATTATTCTGTTATTAAAGCTTCAAGAGCATAGATTTGTTTTTTTCAATTTGAACTCTGAATATATTTTTAAGCTAAATCAAAAGTACTCTTCAGATTCTTGATAAAGTGCTATTTACCCATATGTCAGACTTTTATTTTTAGATCCCTGTTTTTTAATTATGCATAGTAACCTGATTACACATGCTTTACACTTTGTTTTTCAATCTCCTTAAGTTTTTCAAAAAGCATCAATTCCATCAGCTCCTTTATTGCACTCTCATGCTTTGCTATTCAAATGTTAACAAAAGAGCTGAAAGCTTGGCTTACATTCAAATAAAATAAGTGGTACTTTAAAGGACTGGGAGAAAATGATCTTTTATAAGTTTGCTTACACTCAAGTAAAAATTTTCAGTGATTGATTTCAATGAGAACAAAGAAGGTTTAATAACACGTAAGAGATTTTTTTTTTTTAGCTTTTTATGTCACCTGGTTTTCTTGAGTCAATCTTTACATTACAGGAGGAAAAATGTTCAACTTGGTGTTATACTTATCATATTGGACACGTGGAACAGATTTTTTACACTTCTGTCTTCTATAAGAAAAACATGATCAAATAGTATTCATGATACTAAATATTAGCACTGGGTAGAAAAATATGGTTAGCTCATATTTAGTTTGTAAGTATGAGATCATCAAAAGTAATAACTAAGTTTTAATAAACAGCATATTGATTTGAGGAGGCAATACTCACATGCAACTATTAAATCATGCCTTTGGTGTGAAATGTACTTTTTATTAGTACCATTGTTGTTGTTGTTGTTAGGTGCTGTCGAGTCAGTATCCGACTCATAGCGACCCTCATAGGGTTTTCAATGGCTGACTCTTTCGGGATTGCCTTGGGAGTGGATTGCCAGGCCCTTCTCCCATTTTTGTGGTGCTGGGAATTGAACTCGGGGCCTCAGAGACTACAGCGCAGCGCTCTACCCACTGAGCTAAATCCCAGCCCCTATTAGTACCATAGTTGTATAATATACAATTAACACTTTTAAATAAAAAACAAAGCTCAGTTTTAAAGATGTTATTAAAATCAGTTAAATATTTAATGTATGACTTCAGATTTCCAAATATCCCCTAAAAAGTATGTACTTCACAGTTTATTCCTTTAATTCATATAAATTCTCCAAATGGACACATTAAATAATAAAACTTAGTAATTTAAGTTCTGACTTCATTATAATCACTATGTTCTCATTGCTTATTTTAAACCTATTGTTGAATGCAATAATACTTAATATCACTCAAGTTAGGAACATAAAACATATTTAAAGCTAGCTGGAAGGTTCCACAATTACTAACTTAACTCTTACAAGGAAAAATGTGAAGCTGAATCCCTGTGTATGTTTTACCTCTACAACTGGACATTATTTATTTGGTTTATATTTAAAAATTCATTGTTTATTTTAAAACGAGTAATAAAATTGTGATAATTGAAAATTTAAAAACTACATGTTTGTGTGTAAGGTCCCAACCCCTTAGCCTATTACTTGCAGGAAAACAACCCTAAAGAGAACTAAAAGACCCACCCACCTTGAGAGAGAGGAACAATCTTGAGCAACTAGATAACTCACTCACCTCAGAGAGAAAAACTTTTCCAGCAGCAGTGCCCGAGATGAAAACTGCCAAGCACCAAGAAGTCCGAAGCAAGAAGTCAGCCTGATTGCATCAGCCAGTTCCCCTTTAACAGAGGCTAATTCCTCCTCCTATACCAGTGCCCTCCCATACCCAAAAGAACCTATAAGAATAACTCCCCCTCAGAAGGTGACTCCTGCTCCCCTTAATAGGACCAGACTGCCTACACCGAGGTGCTCATAATAAAAGCCTACTATTTCATATAAAGCCTAGTGTGATGGTGGGATCTCCCTGCTTGGAACTAACAATATCTATATGTATACACACACACACACACAAAATTTAAAACTCAGTAATAATCTAGACATAGTTAGAATTCAGACCCACAAAAGTTTTTGTTTCAGTAAGGAGTCAGCATTGATGTTTTCAGATTTTGGGGAATTGTTGTTCTTGTTGTTAGGTGCCCTGGAGTCGAGTCTGACTCATAGAGACCCTATGTACAGCAGATCAAAACACTTGCCGATTCTGTGCCAGGCAAACGATCTTATTTATGTTTAAGCCCATTATTGCAGGACTGTGTCAATCCATCTGGTGAAGGGTTTTCCTCTTTTACGTTGACCTGCCACTCTTCCAAACATGATGTCCTTCTCCAGGGATTGATCTCTCCTGACTACATGTCCAAAATATGTAAGACGCAGTCTGGCCATCCTTGCTTCCAAGGAGCACTTTGGTTGCACTTCTTCTAGGACAGATCTGTTGGTTCTTTTGGCAGTCCACGGTATATTCAATAGACGTCTCCAGCACCACAATTCAAAAGCATCAATTCTTTTTCTGTCTCTGTTGTTCAATGTCCAGCTTTCACAACCATATGATGCCACTGAAAATACCATGGCATGAGTCAGACGCACCTTCGTCTTCAATGTGACATCTTTGCTTTTCAATACTCTAAAGAGATCTTCTACCACAGCTTTTCCTAGAGCAATGCGTCTTTTGATGTCTTGACTGCTGCTTCCACGGGTGTTGATTACAGAGCCAAGCCAAGCAAAATCGTGAACAACCTCAATCTTTTCTCCATTTACTGTGAGGTTGCGTGCTGACCCAGTTGTAAGGATTTTTGTTTTGTTGATGTTTAGTCATAACCCATATTGAAGGCTATGATCTTTGCTCTTCATCAGTAAATGTTTTGAATCCTCTTCACTTTCAGCAAGCAAAGTGGGGTGTCATCTGCATAACGCAGGTTGTTAATGAGTCTTCCTCCAATCTTGACGCCACGTTCTTCCTCATAAAGTCATAAAGTCCTCATAAAGTCCTCATAAAGTCTCAGATTATTTGCTCTGCATATAAATTGAAGAGATACGGTGAAAGTATACAGCCCTGACACACACCTTTCTCAACTTTAAACCAGGCAGTGTTTCCTTGTTCTATTTGAACAACTGCCTCCTGACTCATGCACAGATTTCTCATGAGCACAATTAGGTGTTCTGGTATTCTCATTTTCCAAAGTGTTATCCATAATTTGTTATGATCCACACAATCAAATGCTTTTGCATAGTCAATCAAACATAGATAGACATCTTTCTGATATTCTCTGCTTTCAGCTAATATCCACCTGACATGAGCAATGATGTCCCTGGTTCCCCGCCCTCTTCTGATCCCACTTGATTTTCCAGTAATTCCCTGTCTTATATACTGCTGCAGTCACTTCTGAATGATCTTTAGTAGAATTTTGCTTGTGTGCGATATTAATGATATTGTTCAATAGTTTGCACATTCAGTTGGATCCCCTTTTTTGGGAATAGGCACAAATATGGATCTCTTCCAGTCAGTTGGCCAAGTAGCTGTTTTCCAAACCTGTTGGCACAAACATGTTAACACCTCCAGTGATGCATCTGTTTGTTGAAACATCTCTATTGGTATCCCATCAATTCCTGGAGCCTTGTGTTTTGCCAGTTTTTTCAAGGCAGCTTCCACTTCGTCCGTCAACACCACTGGTTCCTCTTCATATGCAACCTCTTAGAATTGTTGGTCATCTACCAATTCTTTCTTGTATAATGACTCTGTGTATTCTTCCCATCTTCTTTGGATGTTTCCTGCATCATTTAATATTTTCCCTGTAGAATCTTTCACTACTGCCACTCAAGGCTTGAATTTTTTCTTCACTTCCTTAAGCTTGAGAAACACAGAGTGTTTTCTTCCCTTTTGGTTTTCTGCCTCCAGCTCCTTGCACATGTCATTATAATATTTGGTTTTGTCTTCTTGAGCTGCCTTCTGAAATCTTCTGTTTAGTTCCTTAACTTCATCATGTCTTCCTTTTGCTTTAGCTGCTGGACGTTCGAGGGCAAGGTCCAGTGTCTCTTTTGACATGTAATTTGGTCTTTTCTTTTTAACAACTTTTTGCTTCCTTCTTGAATGATATCTTTTATGTCATGCCACG